>BMAO01032233.1:0-63881 GCA_019973975.1 Trichonephila clavata | reverse complement strand
TGCTACTTTCGAACATGGATATTTTTAATATCATTGGCGAGTACCAGGATATTTTTTACAAGAATGAGTGCTGTGCTTTTTGTTATTGCTATAAATCGTACATTTTCACTTTATTTTATTGTTTAATAATGCTTTTTTGAACGTTCCTTGTTCGATGAAATTCATTGAAGGAACTTGTAGTTCTTGGAATATTGTAAATTTTTTATTATTAAAGTTATTAAATTATATTATATCCTTGTATATAAAACTTATTATATATATATTATTTATAATTATTAATATTAAGTTATAATTATTACTTATATTATTCTATGTAGTAAATATAATTTTTATTATATTGATATTCATTATTGATTGATCTCAATCTTTTCCTATATTCTTCATTTGAAATATATTTCAATGTATTTCAAAACAGTTCTTTAAAATTATTTTCCTGACAATTTGGTAACCACTAACATCTTGGATTTCATTCCAACGACAACAAGCGCTGCCTGGCGTGATTCCTTTATAGCGCCAAGCATCGCTTGGCGCGTAGCCCTACGACATCAAATTAGTTCCTAATAAAAGTGTTTCAATGAGCGATATTGCATTTTTCGCGGTGTATCATAAAAGTTTATTTTTCTTAGACAGAGTTTTAATTTTAATGGGAAGTATATTTTAAGAAATCATATTTGTAACTTAATTTTGGAATGTTTGATTAACTAAATTCAAATAATTATTTTAAATACATTGACATTTGTAACTTACATTGTGATTTTGTTTTGGAACTCTTCTGTTGACAAAGAACAATTTATGTACTGTTGATTGTCTACTCTCCACAAATAGCGGTAGCTAAAAAAAATGCCAACATCGCCAAGAGCGACCTTAACCTATACAACATAGATTTTACACTGTAACCGGTTTGAATGAAATTTTTCAGTTAATTACATTTGTAATCATTTTTCAGTTAATTACATTTGTAATCATATTTCATATTGTTTATCGAAACATTTGTGTTGATAACTTTAAAAAATGTTCATGTATTTTCCTTACTTCTACCAAATACACATGCAACGAAATTTGATTAATGTGTCATTATATTTATTTAATCAAATATATTTATATTTAATACAAAATGCATAATTGCATGTTATATTAAATACAAAAATTCATATTATATAATAAAATATAATATGCAGATATTTAATAAAATGCATATTATATTAAATACAAAATGCATATACTTTAACTACAACTCACAGCGCATTCATTCATGTCTAAAGAAGGTTTAAGTCAGGTGTACAATTAAGGTTCATTATTTGTAATGAATGGAATATTAGAAAGAAACTCATGCAAATGACTTCTTTAGGAATAATTCAAGACGATCATGTCAACGCAAAAAAAAAAAAAATCTCGCAATAAGTCAAACAACAGACATTCTAATATTATATTCCAAACTTTTCTCGTCAGGATTTGCTAATTTACTATTATGAGGTTAAATTGCTGTTCGTACAGTGCAATGGTATAAAAGCAGTTGAAATATTTTGCTTTAAGCCAGTGTTTGTCTAAGGTTCTCTGAATTGGTTTGGTAGGAGGCTATATTAAATGACTTTAGCTAATTGCTTTTTTTACAATAATATGATATAAATCTCATGATATTCCTAATAATATACATATAACAGAAAACTCTAATAAATATTAACTCACCATTCAAATGTAAACCAGCTTCGAAGATTTGGTGCGTTCCTCGACGTGTCAATTTGGCTGACTTACAATTAACTTCACTTTAAAAAATCAGCATTCGCTATTGGCGACGGCTGTTTGATGGTTATTTCATAGCCGCAGTAACATAGTGGTTATGGTCACGTACTCTTGGCCCACGTGTCTTGAGTTCGAAGTGTAGTACCAGTGAAGACCCACTGTGTGCTGGAGCTGATGCACGTTGTCGAAGTCCACTTACTGGCGTGGTAGTTTAGAGAGTATAGTGCCTCTAAAGGGTCATCCACGTTGTTTGACCATCTTGTCCTTCACCAATAGCCCTCGTGTTGCTTTATAGTGCGAACCATTCATAAACACTCACTTATTTTGATAGCATTTTAATTCATGTCAGTTTAGCTCACTCGCAGAAGGTGATTGCCTACATATTTTGCACTTCTTCACAGTTCGATGACAAGCGCAACATTTGAATTGACACTCTGATCTTACATTATCCATATTTAATTCGTTATCTTGATTAAAGCATGCGATCTAGTTTACTGTGGAAACCAGGACAGTAGAGTCAAAGTATCAGTATCAAACATAAAAGTATTCAGAGATCATTTTCTACCGTTGACGGTAATGAAAAAGGGCTGAAGCACGTTAGAGCTAAAACACGACATCGTTGTGGCTACGGTACCTTATTCATCAAGGTCAGGAACTCGTGGTCGGTGTGTCACAAATTCGACCCTAGTGCCGCTGAAGACCCCCCCCCCCACACACCGCGTAGAGGTGCTGATGCACGTTAAAGGCTAAACGTAGGCCCGTTAGGGGCTAAAACGTACTCTCGTTGATGGGAATGAGAGGGTGTTGCTTGCTCAGGTGTTACCTAGTCACTTCACCATGGTTCGAAATTACAAGGTCCGTCGTTAAAAGCCCTCATGTTGCTGAATAAGGTGAAGTTAACATTCTTTCAGTCGTAAGGAGACTTGTGGAAAACTCAAGCAACCTGAGGTTTACTGGTGACAGACCGCATAATTTTGATCCACGGTCATTGGCTAAGGCGACACCTGAGCTGGCATCCCACTTTCCTAATTCCCACACCATGCCTACTCGAGGAAATTGAACCTTGAGAGATTTAATGTACAGCAGTACCTATACAGAACAGGGTTTTAGTGATACTAGGCTCGAACTCATGACATGCTGGCCATGAGTCCGTATCCTTGACCACTAGGCTGCCGCGACCATTTTTTTCGATCGAACCAAACATAATTGAGGACAGAATATATGCCAGGAATGATAGACCATACACATGAATATATAAAAACGTGTTTACATGTAGTTTAAAGGATAATTTGAATTTGATTAAATTTTGAAAATTTGATTTATTAAATAGGATTTGAGCCTGAGACGCAGCAATTGTGTTGGTAGGCGTGAGTGAGTGAATGTTAACGTCACGCTGTTCAGCGACACGAGGGCGTTTGGCCGCGGATTTCATAATTTTGAACCATGGTCAAGTGACGAGGACAACACTTCCACTGGCACCACCCTCTTTTAACTACCCCACCACACAAACGAGAGGATGTTTGAGCTCTCAACAGATTTAACGAGCGTCGCTTTCCTACATGGTGGGTCTATAGTGGTACTGGGCTCAAACTCATGACATGCCAGCCCCGATCCTATACCTTTACCACTAGACTACCGCTGCCACCATGGTGGTAAGCACATCACTTTCGTGTGTGTGTTTATTAACTTCGCAATTTGGCATAGGGTCTCGTAATTTTAAGCCTTACCCAAATTACGAGGATGGTGTCAGAGATGGTACCATCCTTACCAAATTTCCACACCATGGCAACGGAAAATCACTTCTGATATTTAAGAATGTTATTCCCCACTGTTCTCTAAATTTTGAAATTCTATTAGTAACGTGGATTATGTGAAGGAGTAGGTGTTCCATTATACTATTACTACATGACCTGATATAAAAGTGAAGAGACCTAATTGAATATAACATTCGAATACCCTCACTTTTTTTAAGCCGTGATAGCCCAATTGTTATAGTCGAAATTTCATAACCGGTGTTGTGATGCACTGTGTAAGGCGGCTGATGCACGTTAAATCTGTCGATTTTGGATGTTCACCCATTGGAAATGCGTGTAAGTTTGGAAGAGAGGGGCTAGCTTGGGTGTTGCTTGCCGGAGGTTTATCACCAATAGCCCTCATTTTATTTCTGAGTCCGACGTTAGTTAAAATCATTCATTCGTCACATTTTTATTTCGCATTATAGTATTTATTTATTCGTTTACCTTTGTCTTAGTGGAGGGACTTTTGGACGGGATATTCGTAATTTCGCACCATGGTTACAGGATGATTACATCTGAGAAGGTGTCCGACTCTTATATTCTTCGAGTCGTGTTAATAATAGACATTAAAGCCTCTATCTGAATAACTTACGACAACCTCGCTACATGACGATCGATTCAAATGAGATATCCATATCGTGGTTTGCTGTAGCCTAGCGGTTATGGTCACGATCTCGTGGAGGGCACGTCGTATGTTCATGTCCTCGTGCAACATTAGATCTGCGATGTAGAAGGTTAATGTGAATCAAATCTGTTGAGGTTCAAGGGTGTGGTAAGTGTGTGTGGTAATTTGGAAAAGGGTGCCAACTCAGATGTCCTTCTGGTCCCTTAACAGTGTTCAAAATTAGGGGTTCGTCGCCAATTGCCCTCGTGTAGCTTTATAGTGCGACTTTAAAATAACTCTCACTCCCTCGAGCAACTGAAGACACGCCTTGAAGAGGGTTGATGTTTGTCTAATCTGTTGAGGTGCAAGCGCCCTGCGTATGGTGTGTTAATTTTGAGAATGGTGCCAGCCCATATATCGTCCTGGTCGCTTGACGTTGTTCGAAATTAGGGTTCCGACGCCAATTGCCCTCGTGCAGCTATTGAACGAATTGCTCATGCAGCACTTGGAGGAGGTTCAAAATTAGATGCTGTCACAGATAGCCCACTTATTATTTCAGAATTAAATGCATCTGAGCAGATATCCCAGTCTCTTATGCTTCAAGTCATATCCAAAGCACATTTAGCCTGATGTGAATCACATGCGTCAATCCCTCCACCAAGGTGATCTTTGGAAATGTGAGATACAAATATTCGTTTTAAAATACTCTAACCAACCAAACAGATTACCGTTGCTTTCGATGGTCTTTAATCATAACTCGAACCTCGGTTGTGTGTGTAAATCGTAACTTAAACTGTCGAAAAATTTCCCGCCTTTCGAGGTCTCCAAACACCTTAGTGTAAACACACGAAAATGAACTTCCTGCAATATTGCTGTTTGATGAGGTTTCATATAGTTGCATTAAACAAAAGTATACTTTTGTAACAGAGCACAAATATAAAAACTTTCTTGTGAGAATATGCAGCAATATTTTGCTAAAATCAAAACTATGAAAAAGCAATGGAATGCATATAAATATTGTGTGCTCGCAACAGTGCCAACAAAATCTCCGAACGTTATCGTACCATTTGAAATCTTAGATTGAGAAGTTGTTTATGGAAGACTAGATGTGAGAAGCCGCTTTTTTATATTTTGGTTGTAAGAAACTTTATTGCTTAACAGACTATCTTCTTGAATGAAATGGAATTTTACCTTAAGAAACATAAAGATCTCTCATAGAAGACTAAACATTCCTTGCAAGCAGGAGTCACACTGATGAACCAACCATTGTAAGTACTTTACTTTTTATAAGCTGTTGCTAATTCAGATTTCTTAAATAATTTGAGTTTTTGAATCTCGAATTATTCGAATTTATTCAAATGACCAGTTTCGACCAAAACACACACTTTAATTCCACACATTTTTTGATTTTTTTAAAATTTTTCTTGAATAGATAAATCTTTTGGCTTTACAAAACGTACTTTGTTTTGTTTCTACGTTGCCTAGAAGTTGAGTTGCAATAAATTGTACAAAATTGGAAATACTAGAATTATGTTTTTAATCTACCATAAAGTGAACGTTTAAATGGCTCAAAATCTATTATATGATGAGTCACTTAACCTGAAACATAAACTTATTTCTATGAAACTTTTTGAGCCTGATGCTTATATTATTTTCTATAGAATGTAATGAAGCAGGGGTACTCAAACCTTTTCTGCCAGGCCATATTCATATGTCTATTTCACGTGGGCCGCAATTAATAAAAGGGAGAATGATTTAAGAACAAAAAAGGGAAAAAAAACATGGAAAATTAAAAAAGGGTAAATTGATCAAAACATTAAATTTCTTATTTTACTCTTTTTAATTATAGGTTTGTTTCTTTTATTTTTGTCACAGAATTTTTCTAAATTGGAAGCCACATACGAATCACTCTTTCAAAATTTCTGCAACAGTACACGGTTTCATATGGTTACCAATGATATAACAAATTCCATAGGGTGCTTTTGTTGTCTCTGTGACATTACCATTGACAAAACACTTCTTTGCTATTGTAAAGATTATTCAAGAAAGCCTATTTCTCATCTCTTGAAATAGATTTTCGAGGAAAAGTGTCGAGAGCTCAAACGTCCTCCCGTTGGTGTGGTGTGGTAGTTAGGGGAGGGGGTGCCGGCTCAGGTGTCGTCCGCGTCACTTGACCATGGTTCAAAATGACGCGGACCGTCGCCAAAAGCCCTCGTGTTGCTAATTAGTGCGACGTTAATATTCTCTCTCACACTCACTCGTCACTTGACCGCAGTTCAAAATTGCTAGGTCCGTTGCTAAAAGCCCTCGTGTAGCTGAACAGTGCGACATTGATATTCAGTCACTCAGACCAAAATACATTTATTTTTAGTATGCTATTTTAAAAAAAAGAAATGTACTCTGAACGTGTCAGCGCATACTTTGACAGGTTTTTGGCAAAAAATAGGAGACATAATTATGTTTCTCGAATTTTCCCGAGATTTTCTCGTTATTTTATACGACAACGAATGCATTCTCTAATATATTTATTCACATAAAACTTATTCTTTTGATCACAGCATCCAAGTAAGAAAAGTAAATTTCATATTGAGAATTGGAATACGTTTTTATATTGGTATAAGTGTTTAGAAAATATTCGATCTGTTCTTCTACGCTGTATATTTTAGAGCTTTTCGAATACAAAACGATACGAAATAGAATCGTGTTTTTACACTTTCAAAGCATTAAATAAAGAAAAAATAATGCAAGATTCTTCGAACGAAGTCGTTCCAAAAAATCCCGTAAGGCTAGTTTGAGCAGAAAGTACACTTTAAAATTTAACGGAGTGCGAAAGAATGCCTACTTTAACGAGCAAGTGGTTCTAGAAACCCACTCCTTTAAAGTGGGAATAAAGTTGGGAAAATGAGCGAAATAATGTTAGCTACAAGAGCCCCTAGTGCTCTCTTTAAAACAGTGTATGTTCAACACCGATTTTAAATCTGTATCTTTGAATAGGTTCTGTAAAAGTAAAGAAAACGATGTCTTGCAGACCTTGATCATTGCTTTAGTTTTATTGTGTTCTCTCGGATACTATTCTCCAACTATAAAGGATACAATATATCTTGTGATAAGGTAATTGTCAAGTGAATAGTAAAACATATCACATATGTCACTGCAGATAGAATATTCCGTTGTTTTCAATTTCAAATAATAGCCAGTGTACCGGGTATGTCAAAATATAATTATAGATATAACAATTATAGGAAATATAATTTGCCGATAAGATATACGCAGAATATCAAAGAAACTTCAAAATTTTGTATACTTTCGTCATAATTGTTCTCTGTACCTTCCCTTGGTCACACGGACAAGCGAAACGTAAATTGAATGGTCCTTTTTCCTTCTGTGAATGAAGTTGTTACAACAAATATTTACTTTGACATGCTTCAGCTATAGTTAATGCCACAGCCAGACTGTGATTCCCCGGATTATATCTTTAAGGAAGATGGAGCAGCCCTTCCATTTAGGTACGGAGGTTTTCACATTTTTAAACCAACCTCTTCCAAAGCGTTGGATTGGCCGAAGTGGAGATGCAGACGATGTATTCAGCTCTTAGCCATCGAAATCACTGGTATTGACACCATGTGGGTTTTTATATTATGAGAAAGACATGTGTATGTGCTTCCAATACCCAAAACAATTGAAGAACTGAAAGTTCTGATTTGTAATGCGCTTGAATCGGTGACTGCACAGATGCTTCATAATGTATATAGTGAAATGGTGTACCACCTAGATGTCGTTCGTGTGGCGAAGGGAAGTCATATAAAACATCTATCACGTATGTATACAAAATTTTGAGGTTCCGTCTACATTTTGTGTAAATCTTATCGATAAATTATCTTCCATTAAATAGTTATAGCCGTTTGTAGTCAAAGTATTCATTCCGACTCACCCTGTATATCGACCAGCGAACAAGCATGCTTGAGATAAGAAACTACTTCTCTTGTGACGGATCTATACGCGACCTTAATTCTAATCCTCGTGGGGAAACTTTGGGGCTAGCCTTCGTGTTAATTCACAGCCTCTCAAGAAGAAACCTTGATATTTAAATAAGTTTGACTATATAAAGTCAAAGTTTTGTAAATGTAAGACAGATAAGGAGCAGGAGAGCTGTTGCGTTGATTCGTAGGAGAGAATACTTCATTGAGTATTTCATTATCAACGTGAGATAAAGAAGGAGTTGCTAAGATAATAACTCAGTGGATTAAGGATCTAAGATAGATTGAATCAGATTTAGTTAATCGAATCTCTTGCGCTTGTTCACTTAGAGTTGTTTACTTAGAGTTGTTGCTAGACTAGTTTACTTAGAATTGTTCTTAGACTAGTTTACTTAGAGTTGTTACTTAGACTAGTTTACTTAGAGTTGTTCACTTAGACTAGTTTACTTAGAGTTGTTCACTTAGACTAGTTTACTTAGAGTTGTTCACTTAGACTAGTTTACTTAGAGTTGTTCACTTAGACTAGTTTACTTAGAGTTGTTCACTTAGACTAGTTTACTTAGAGTTGTTCACTTAGACAGTTTACTAGAGTGTTCACTTAGACAAGTTGTTCACTTACAATAGATTGCTCGCTTTATGTATCACTCCTAAGGTCTCCTTTTGTAGCTTCACTTGTGATTGATTAAGTGTGTTTGAATAGTAATAAAATAAGAGTTATTTTATGGAAGTTTCTGGTGATGCTTTGTCCCCCCCCCACACCCTTAGGTAGGCAAAACGGTGGAGTGGTTCCAAATAAGCCGAGCTCACACTCTCTATTTTTCAAAATGATTTATATTTACAATTATATTTATTTAGAACTTATTTTAATTGACTATTTAAATTATGCAGTAGTACTTTTTATTTATCCAACGCCGTGCTGGACTTCTTGATTATTTGTCGACGAGCCTCCAAGTTCCGAATGATGACATTGTCAGGCGGATAATCCTCGAGGCCAGCGTATTGGAGCAAGTTCTCGTAAAGAGGGCAGAGCTAGTCAGCATTCAGGCCAAGTTAGTGGATGTATACTCCCACAAGTTCGTGTCCGGTGGTAAGACCTTGGCTCTCTCCAAGTGCCTCGGGATAGACCACTGTGACCAGGGTCTTCCATGTCATTCCAAGGCTCTTGGGTTTTTGTGGAGTGGCAGTACATTTGTCAATGTATGTCGTTGCAATGTTAATTGCCCTTTTGTGGGTCAAGGGGACTTCCGGTTGAGATGACTCAGCTCCTTGCTTAGCTTTCTAATCGCTCTCTCATTATTAAGGATCTCACCATGAATTGGGACACACTGTAATGCCATAGTCCAGCCATATGAAATGAGCTCTGCAATTTTAGTTCGGCACACTGAATTGTGTTACTACTTAAGGCTGAAATTGCAACTTGGGAGATTGCACAGTAGTTGAAATTTATCTTGCATATTATCATTTCCTTTAATTCAATGTATAATTCATGTAATTCTAATTTATCTGATTACTTTATTTGCTGATATATAATCATCTATTACAGATGTTGCTTAAATTGGAATCTTTTTCAATGATTCCAAAAATGTTAGCTCATTACAAGAGAAAGAATTGTAATACATATTCCTTGCAGGATGAATGAATGGTGTACTTAATTTTTTTATATTTCTTTTATATTATCATTCATTGCCAGATATTTTCGATCATTTGAGTGATTACCAGAATAAAAAGTTTGAGTTAAATACGCTTTGGCTGCTATTATACTCACTATTACTGGAAATATAGGGTGCTGCAAACGGGTGTCCAATGTTTTTGACAAAACTTAATCCTATGATTAAAATATAAATTCTAGAAGTAGTTTGCATACAATATCCAACGACTCTTTCTTGTAAGTAAATAAAACATCTTTAATGATACGTTTCAAAAAAATTCTTTGTATCCATTTCTTATAACAGTACAAGTGCTTAATTTTAAATATTATGATTATTTACGATTAGTACAAATAATTAAATATACGAATTTTTTTTAAAGCGCCTATTGATTAAAGGCAGGTTATCCCATAAAATAAAAGAGCTAATATCAAACTTAATACAAATGATCTATAATATGGAGTTTAAAAATTGAGAAAATAGAAACACGGGGAGGGTCCTTTGTTCATTCTGTTTGTACATGGAGCATGAGAAGGAATATGAGTTGCATAAAGCATGTTGCACAGGGTATGAGCTGCGATTTTAATAAACATTTTACAATTGAAGAACACGTGCTTCCTAAGGAACCATGCTTTTGCAAAAGTGCATAATTAAAAATATTTGATACTTGAATATATATTATAGAAATGGATTTATTCATATTTTTTCATTGCTCGAGGTTCGAGAATTTTATGCACATCAGTCGCAAGGAATAAGACAGTTGTTTAAGAGCGATGAGAATTGCTGAAAATCCAAAACAGAATTCAGCAGCAATATTCGCAGAATAAATCTCAGAAGGTCTATACACCTTCAATAGCACTCATACACAATTAACAGTGTCTTAAATACAAGTATGTGAAAGATTATTCACGAGCACTGCTCGTCCTATTCAACAGCCGGGCTGATCGGTAATCATGCTCAAGGCAAGTCTACAAATCCCTATTTAAAACCAGAGACTAACTTTCGACGAGCATCTCTCTTTTTATTGGTCTCGTGGAACATTCGAGAAGGATCCACTTGCGTCATAGGTCTTAAAATTAATGGAATTATCTCCTAAATTTCCAGAGGGTCAATAACTCACCAAAAAAGGTCGTCAAGTTGCCAAAATTGTCGCCAAAAATGATGCCAACTTAACGATGTAACCAAGATTTCGTCGAGTTCCCACCGAATCACCATTATAACGTAAGAGACGACGTTATTTGCGAATATTACAATTTTAACTCAAAATAAATATAACATAGAATAATATAAATGCATTACACATCCAATTACGGATTATTTACACTATTTGACATATAATACATAACAATATTTTAATACATCAGATGAGAGAAAATTTAATAAAATACATCAATTATTTCATTTGATAGTAACACTGTCTGTACATTTTTGAAAACTCCTAGTTCAGGCTTAGTTGAGAAAGCGATCTACAGGCAAAATTATTATTAGCGAAGGATACTCATCTTAAAAGGATATTGATTTGAAAATGTGCCATTCTTTCTTCATTTTTTTTTTGCCAAAAAATTAAATTGAAATAATTTTTTATTATAAAAATATGAAATAAATTCATGGGAATGCTCTAGTTCAAGTGATACCGAATATTAAAAAACCTATACCTTGGCAAAGTCGCAGTTCCGAAAGAAGACG
Source organism: Trichonephila clavata (assembly GCA_019973975.1). Lineage (NCBI taxonomy): Eukaryota > Metazoa > Arthropoda > Arachnida > Araneae > Nephilidae > Trichonephila > Trichonephila clavata. The sequence goes on along the minus strand of BMAO01032233.1, from coordinate 52,432 downwards.
GTAAACTTAAGACCACATTTCCAACTTTTACATATATCTTAAACTTAATTCTCCCTTATGACATTAGAACTGCGGTAGCCAAGTAGTTATGGTCACTAAATGATGGCCGGCTGTTTTAATCTCTGGTTTGCAACCTGGAGCGTGAAGAACAAAAAACTTAGTGCATAGCCTAGGGAAAACCTAATGCATAGACCTCTGGAGAATGCCTGAAGCTCATTAAATGTGCCAAGGCTCAAATTCCTCCCGTAGGAATTTTGTAGAAGAGGGTGGCAGCTCGAGTTTCTTTATTTTCAACTATGGTCATATGTGAGATTCCGTTTTGCCCGTCCTGAGCCTATGATCATACCGGTGTGATCGCAGTTTGAAACCTATGGAATTAGGAAGGATTATAAACTATAAATTTCGGACTATTTTATTACAGTAATGATTTTATATGAAATTTTATATGAAGTTAGAGAGGCTTAACAAGTAATATCGCTTGGCCCTGAATGAGTTAAGCAACTGTATCTTTAATCCGATGTTTCAAAATAATTTATTCCATTATGAATAATGATTAAATAATGATTTAGAATTTCGATATACTGAATATCATAGAGTAGAATTGACTTTAAACTTTTAAAATATTTTTTCTTTCCAATGCCTGCCGTAATATATCGCATATCATTCCAAACTTAATTCAATTAATGATTCGAATTTATATATTCTCAAAAAGGGAGGGGGAAGAAATTATCTTTGTTCTAAACCTTTCAAATTGAAAGCAAAAAAACAAAGTATCTTATCCGTTGTCTAGACTTTTTAAATTAAATTACCATGAGTTTTAAATGGCATTTCATTTTAAATAGTTAAGTATTTAAAAAGAATCTTCCATTATTATAATGAAAAACAAAGATCAAAGTAGTATTTATAGAATGAAATATTAACAAAATTTGCTTCTAAAGTTATAAGTGTCTTTATTTAATGATTTAGAATTTTTAACGGTAGTTTTGATACATTAAAAAATGTTACATTGTTATGTGTATGTAATTAAATTTTTGCGCTCTTCAATTTCAATAAAAATCGTTGCTGTGAATTATTAAGCAAACTATGCGTAGAAAAGTTTCAGACAAGAAACATGTTTTATTAAATTCAAATAAATATGAACCTAATTTAATAATTCACACTATACAAAGGTAAAAACTAAAAATAATTTTGAGTTCAGTTCTGTATTTAAATAATTTCTATGCCATGTGATGTGTGGTACTAAAATTATATTACACTGGTTTTAATGTTCTATCCTTTAATGAAAATTTGTATTGGTGGAACTATTTTCAAATGAGTTTTACACCATCGTTTAATTGAAAATACACTGCTGGTCACCGTAAATGCAACACCTAGAAAGACAAGAGATAGTACAACACAATTTATTTTGTAGATAACATGTTGACCAAATATCAAATGATTAAATTTATACACTTCTGTGAAGTGTGGTTCCTGCCAGAATCAGTAGCCAGAATAGCCGCCATTGTTGGAGATCACCGCTGCCCCACGCCTCGGCATTGATTCAAAGAGACTTTGGATGTGTTCTTGGGGTACAGCAGACCAAGCAGCTTCCACACGTTTCCAAAGTTGCTCTGGTGTGGCAGCTGGAGGTGTAATCTGGGTCAATTGTTGAGCAACCATGAACCACATGTTTTCTATCGGCGAAAGATCCGGAGAAAGAGCCGGACCGGGAAGCAATTCAATCTGGTGATTGACGAAGAACCTTTGGACAAAGCGTGCCACGTGTGGTCGCGCATTATCCTATTGAAATATACCTGTGGTCAAGCCCTGAAGGTAAGAAAGGACAACTGGCTCCAACACCTCGGAGATGTAGCGCTGGCTGTGGAAATTACCGGGAATACGTACTAGAGGAGTGCGAGAGTGATATCCAATACCGCCCTATACCATAATACCCTAGTGCATAACGCAGCTGTTCAGCATCCTCTCTCCACGGTGTCTCCAGACTCGAATCCGACCATCGTGCTGTTGCAGACAGATGCGTGACTCGTTAGTAAAGACAACTTCATTCCATTCTGCCACCCACATCCTTCTTTCATCGCAACATTGGCGGTGGAGACGTCTGTGGTTCTGCGTCAAGGGTAGATGAAGCAATGGACGTCTTGCGGACAGACCACTCTGCTGTAAACGGCGTCGAATAGTACGCGCAGACACTGAATGATGCGTTACGTCAATGTGCCGTACTATGGTTCGTGATGTGACTGAGCGATCAGCCACTGTCATGCGCATAATTTGCCTGTCCTTACGTGAAGTGGTGCACTGAGGTGGATGTGATCGGTCCGTCGTACCTTCCTGCATCCAACGATCACATATCCGCATTACAGTTGTTTGGTTTCGTCCAACACGACTACCGATTTCCCTGAAAGATAATCCACAATCTCGGTGAGCCACTATCCTTCCTCTGTCGAACTCGGATACTTGATCAAAAGCTGATCGCTGATTTCTATGAGACTTAACTGATCATTTTTGAAGAAGAAAATCAAATTTGCTGAACTTGAAATCGTCGAAATCTCCAAGCTTTAAATAGAGCTTTGAGGTGGTGCCACAGGCATGCGTGATGTGTGTCTGCTCTGAAATTCTAATCATTTGCATATCTCACCTCCGACTAATGCAGGTTGTAAATTCCATGTTATTTGCGTGCTTCCTTCAGGGTGTTGCATTTACGGTGGCCAGCAGTGTATCATTGTTTAGTTCACAATAAGCAGGTATAAATGCATTCAATGTTTTCAATAGATTTGCTTTTTCCGTCTCTCAACTTACTTATTCACATTTAAATCTTATTTTTAGAGACCAATTTTATCATTTACCTTTCGAAACGAGAGAGAAAAATAAAATCCAGTATATTTCCGAAAAAATTTTCATCATTATTTTAATACACTGCTCAAAGTAATAGAAAATATTATGATATCGGTTATAAGCAGCCAATGAGAAAATAGTTTGGGGATTTAATATTTTGAAGTGAAAACTTCTTTAGCGGCGTTGAGCACTTTTTGGTAGGGGAAATCTTATGGGTTCGCGTCACCGACATGCTCTGACTCGCGCATGCGCAGTGTGCTCTTCGCCTTAGACACTTTTTGGATGGGTGAAATCTCGTGCGTTCGTGTCACCAACATGCTTTATAGGTGTATATGTGTAGCTATACAGCTGACGTATAGTGCTGTGTATATTTTATAAATGAAATTGAATGGATTTAGGGAAAAGTTCAATGTGTACATACTGTGCATTGTTGAAATAGTGTTTTTGTTTGATTATTATTGGAATCGTTTAATTGAAAAATCATTGTGCAGTATAATAGTGAGTACTAAATAAATAACAGAAAATTACTTTAAATACTCGTATTTATTTTGGCGTTTGAAAATTTTATATTATTTAAAATTATTTTAAATCTTCGTATTTATTTTGGCGTTTGAAAATTTTGTATTTTTTATTATCAATTATTTAACCTATGCAATGCATCACGCAATCCGAATTAGCATTTCACAGTGGCTCAGACGTTTTCTTACTACCCTGGTAAAACAGACTTCTAGTTGTTCAATCATATTTTTATCGTGGATTTTGAAATTAAAAATTTTATAAAATATAATTATAATTCAATATTAATGTGTTGAAGTTTAAAATATGGCTATTAATGCAACTAAACATCATAAAAGATCATCAAGCCATCGAGAGCATCTAACATTTGAATTAATAAGGTTACGGAACAATACACTATAAACGGCACCAAAACTTTCTAGAATTCATCTCCAACAAGAAAGGAGGGTTTACTGTCTTTGGTAAACACGGGCTTCACGAACCCGGAGTACCCTAGTGATCCTTCTCTATTTTCAACCCTCTTTCTTGTCATTCAATTCATTCTTTCTTTCTCTTCCCGTCTAGATCACAGATATTAAAACAAATGTTTGGCGCAGTATAGCCGAAATCGGCTGTTGAGCCAATAAACCCCAAAATCACTCACTCAACAAGAAAGGATTATCAATATTTTTATTCAATTGTCAAAGTTTGCAAACGCATGCAGCTCACCAAAAAAAATATGCTATCGTAAAAAAGTAAAATGTTCTGCTTTTGTCAGAAATTCGTATGAAAAACGAAGAACACTTGATATTCCGAATTTCAACTTTGTTGTAAGTTATAAAAGACCCGAAGTTCCAGCAGTAGGCGTAGCTATTTATCACAATACTCAAGATACGTCACACTTCATTACTTCACATATGGACATACATATTAAATTCACTGGAAGCATTGGTGTTAATTTTTCTGAATATAGGCGTAATATGCGTTGCGATTCCGAGAATGGGCAATACATATTAATGGTTGAAGTTTATATTTCGCCTGGAAAATCTATGAGACAGATACAACAATTTTTATTCGAAAATTTGATGATTTATACAAAAGAAGGTTCTGAAATACTCGAAAAAAATTTGGTGAAAAATATGATAATGTACCGTTGATTTTCAGTGGAGACTTCAATACTAACTTTGCAGATTATAAAAATCTACCACTAATAGAATTTCTAAATGAAACACTTAATTTAAATATGTCTAATGATCGAAAACTCAGTACTACAAAATATAAAACGACGAACGGTGGGGTTTTTACACACACGCGCGATACTTAGATAAATTTGAATCAAACATTTTCCTTTCTTACTTTAGTTACCATAAGCCTATTGTATCTTTTTTAGAACAAAAGGAAATAATTGAAAGTACAAAAAGTCTAAGTATTGTTGAAATTAATGATGCAAACAATTAAAATAATGTTAAAAATCAAGTACATTGAAATTTAAGTAAATACAAATATTATCCATAAATAATATAATTGTATATTAATTATTATTTCAATTTAATTGTATTTATATTTTGTCATGATCTTTTACAGCTCGTAATATATTTGAATAATAAAAAACCATGTAAACATGCATGTAACTGTTGCTCGGAGTGTCAATAGATGTGAAAACCAGATTGAAGTTGATAATTTTAATTCAAACATTATGAAATTTCAAATTTTAATACTAAAAGTTTCAAGTTTTCACTTCTATCGGCAGTCTCGGAAACTACCAATTTTTTTAATGAAAATATCTATGGAGTTAAAAAAATGCCTTTGTTTTCTTTGTGCAATGAAAATAATTTAGTTTAAGTAGCCTTAATTTAGCTTGGTACCCCGAAAATGACCAAATTATGTTTTTTTTTATTTTTATTTAATCTGCTTTTTTTGTATTATCTTTTGATTGATGTATCACTTTAGCAAATCGGAAAGTTAGAAGTTGGATAAAACTTCATTTGAAAAATGTAAATTAACAAGTTAGACAATTCAACTGGCTTGGTCGGATTGTCTAATTTGTCTAAAAGGATGGGGACAACCCCCTCCCCTTTTTCGAAAAAAAAAAAAACAAGAACTAAAAAAAGTGTTTTGTGATAAAAAGAAAATCTATTTTAAAAAGTGAAATAATAACTATAAAAAAAGTAAGTATAATATATAAAGCAGGGTATTACCCAGACATTACAATGTTGTAATTTTTTTCCCTTTGTGATATGTTCATGTAATATTTTTGAATTTAAGCATTTTATATTAATAGCTCAATAATTTCAGTTCTTATGCATATGTTTTTCATACTAGTATAATACTTCAATTAATGAAGAAAATAATTATAAAATTTCCCCCATGACAGAAAAAGATTTTTTTAGCATTTTTCTTGAATTTTCTTATGCAATTGATATTTTCTAAAGATTGCTCATTTATAAAAATATATAGGTTGAAAAATTACGTAAATGCAATTGTTTTAAAGAAAAATATGTAAGTAATGTCTTAAAGTGTTATTTTAATATTATTTAATCTTATTATATTTATTTTTTTTAGAGTTATTAATTTTAAAGTGATTTTTCTGTTTGTGTTTTCATATATATTAGTGCATTCAAAATGCTACTCCTTCCACAAATAATTATCAATCACTTCCATTTTTTTCCTGTATGTTATGTATAAAGCATGTAACAAAGTTAAGGATCCATTTTGCTGTAAACTGAATACATTTTCTTAAAAAAAATATAAATCGAGGAGTTGTTGGCTTTTTTACTCAATTTTAGCATGCATATCAACATTTAATTTTTTTCCTCCGAAACTGATTACGTTATTGTAAAATCGGCCCTTAGGTTTGCTTAGAACATCCTTAAGAATATTACAAAAAAATTCAATTCAGAAAATTAATTACAAAAGGAGAAAAATTTAAAAAATTTCCAAATATTCTTCAAAAAAATTAAATTTTTAAAATTGTATAAATAATATGTCAAAAATTTCCTCTCGTATCGTTTTATTCTATAGAAACCTTATATGAAATGCTAAAAAAAAATTTTAAATTCATAAATAAAAAAAAAATTTCAAAGAGTACCAAGTCTACTTAAATCAACAATTTTTTCTGTCTTTGCACATCTTAAAATCAACTTTCATGTCTAGGATTTACAAATGTTGGATTACTAGGATTTACAAATGTGTTAAGACAAGAAGTTTCGTATATATTTCATAATTTGTCTTAATTTCATGCCAATACGATTTTTAATACATTTTTTAAATATAAAAAGTATATAATTGAAAAAAAAACTCTAATGTTTGCGCGTTAAAAAACGATAGTGAAAATATAAATTTGTAGATAATCTGAAGTCATATTTAACTGAGCTTATAGTAAAAGAATAATGGGTATTTATGTTAGAAGTAGGACCACAATTTGCCTTACGAAGGTTTCACTTGCAGTAACCTTTAAGTTTGCGCGTTATACATTGGAGAGTAGAAACATTACGACTATTCCAAATTTTCCATTTAATCTGCAGTGGTCTTGACCAAAGGACCGACTTCCTTATGGTCATTTAGGTTTTCGTGTGGAATTACAGAAGACAGGACACTATTCCGAAGCCTAAGTTGGAAGGTAAGGCAAACTTGGACCATCTTTTGGTCAAGCCGAAGAAGAAGCTGAAATAGTTCCCACATCATTCTCCAGCATCAAAGTCTACCACACAAAGGATCACAAGGTGACATGGATGCATAGCTATCTTGGCTAGGTCCAACATAACTCCTTCTGCATCACTTGTCAAAACATAATACATAAATCATTCTGTATCTCAGACCCATTTTCAGATTCCCTTGCACTCTCTCAAACCTACTTTCGGACCTTTCAAGGCTCCGTCATAATTAGCATCATGTCGTCTTAATTCAATCTTCTTGTCAGTGATCGGACTGTAATATTCCCTGACCATCACAATACCCCTTGCGTGGAAGCGGAAGTCTCTCTGGAGGACGGGAGGGTTCGTGATTAAGTGATTTAACTACTGATTTACCTTTGTGATTTAACTACTGCTGGAGAAGGTAAATAATCCTTTTTTGCCCTTTTGCGAGTGATAAAAAGGGCTGCTTATCTAAGCGAATTTTACAAAAGGCAGATTGGGATGGACCAATGACTTGGAAAGAGAATCTTCGAAACTGTACGAATGGTCAGTTGCTTATGATCTGTAGTATTTACGCAAAGTAGGTAAATAATAGTAAAAGGAGCGATAGATGCTGACCTGCTGGGCGTCTAAGCCCCATGAAAGAAAAAGTACATCGAAGACTGTCCTACTTAGTAAAGCAAAATCAACGCCAGACAAATTTTCAATTGGTACAATACAATGCAGATTTAAGTGTTTCGAACCATACATTTCAGTAAATACTTGTTAATATGGGGCTGGACAGCAAACGTACCACTCGTGTGTCTGTGTGGGCCAATGTCATTTACAATTAGACCTGCAGTGGGCCCGGAACTTTTAAACTGTACTATGGGAAAGTGGAAGTTATTTGCCTGGTTGGATGAATCATGATTCTCATTCTTCAAGTCAATAGTCGTGTCAAGGTACAACGTCTTCAGGCAAACAGTTAATATCCTTATGTATAGCGGGTCATACCATACACCGGCTGCTGAAAGTGGTTTAGTACATTGGAAAACGTTCTCCTCACATTCTACCACCTTGGGTGTAGTAGAACATATCATGAAAACTGTGGACTATCTGAACGTAATTGCGGGTCAGTTTGTGACGGTTCTATCTGAGCTCCTACTAATTGTCCTTTGGTAGAATTTCTGGTCTTTACAAAATATTTTATTATAAAACTCCGCTTCGGAGAAGAAAACGTGATTATGTTAATTAAGACTACAATGTATAGTCTAGGTTTTTGGTTAGAGAGAGATAGGATAGACTGCTATCGGAGCAGAGATTAAGCAAATTGAATATGAATCATGGATATTTAATATTTGATAATTAAATTACTTAAGGTGACGAACTGTCACTAGATTGAATCCAGATTAAATAGCAGCAAACTGTTTATAACATAGTTTTATTCTTGTTTTGTTTGTTTTTAATATCCACGATTCACATTCATTTTGATTAATATCTGCACCAGTAGCCGTCTATCCTATATATATCTCTCTCTCTAACCTGAAAACCTAAATTATACATAGTAGTCTTAATTAACATAATCAGGTTTTCTTCTTCGAGGCGGAGTTTTATAATAAAATAGATTTTAAAGACCAGAAATTCCCCAAAAGGACTATTAGTAGAAGGAGCTCAAATAGAGCCGTCACAAGTTGCATCTTTACATGGTGTCTGCTTTCCCAACTGGTAATGGAAATCTTCCAGCAGGACACAACACTTCTCATTGGGCTCAACTTGTGTTGGATGATTTTTAGGAGCAACAAATACAGGATATACAAATAATGTCCAGTCTACCTAACTTGCCAGTTCTTAATCCCATAGAATACATTCAGGCTTTCATAGAACGGCAGCTGTGAGAACCATAACCACCCTGTCAGAATACCTCGACATTGATTTACCGTTACTTAGACATATGGTAGAAATTTTCTTTATAAACATCTGTCAAAAGTTGAGGGATTCCAGCCAAGGCAAGTTGCAGCTTTTTTGCTGGTCAAAGGCGATGCAATTCGTTATTGAGTAGGAGGTCATGATACTTTGGCTCTTCAGTGTGTTTGTTTTAAAAAAGAATTACGATTTTATCTCTGTTTTTGAAAATTTGTCTGAAAATTTGCAGCATGTATCCTGAAAAAACATCGTTTCATAAAAGTACTTGAACTCCTGATTAATATCCTTTTTGAAATATTTGGTTAAATTACGTTTGCTGAGTTTTTTAAGATGTTGTATATTTTATTTAATATCATTTGCAGAAATCTGTTGCATGATCTATATTTTTTTAATTTATGCACATATAGCACGCATGTACTTTTAATTGCATGTGCAGAATCATTATTTTCAATACATTTTGTATCCATCTTTTTAATTTTTAAAAAACCAAAATCCCTCACCAAGCAAATTTTCGTGGCAACATATCAACGAAAATTAATGTGCAGGAAAATTTTCCTCATAATTATTATAATTAAAGCTTAATTCATGCATCATTCACTGACTTAGTTTTGCTTGCTTAACTCCTTTCATGTGTATATAAATAAATCACGTTCGTACATTTGTCTTTATACGCTAAGCATTCGTCATGACTGACAAATTTCTGTATAATATTTTAAAGTTTATTCTTTTAAATCGGCTTTATTACGCAAATTGTATTTTACAAATTCCCTAACTTCTAGAGGTGCACATCTTGTAACATAAGTCAGACTTAAGACTCTAGAGGAATTATTTAAATAAAGCTATATGATGCAACATTCTACGGAGAATTCTTTGGGGGAAATTTATAAATGTGACGTAAATCCTTGAATCAGAATCAGACACTAATCAGATATGGTGAGAATAATTCTAGTTTCAGATTACTCAAGAGATTTCTGCTTTGGAACTTTCTCTATGTGTAATATAACATCTTATACCTCTCGTAATATCGTGTGACATGTGAGGAGAACTTTTTCTGAAAGTTATATACTGGAAATAAGATGTTTGTAAAATGAGAACATACATAGATCTCTCGGGATTAGGAAGATTTTGAAATAGTTATTTCCGAATGAAAGTTATGAAAAAAAGTGCCAATTTTATAGAAATAGAAGTAATAATTTTATCTGCTTCAATATGATCTTGCCTGTTCGTTCTTTTTAATTATTAAAAAAAAAATGATATTAAAAAAAATTTAAAGTCAATTCCTACTTAGGTGAACAAAGAACAATTTTATTTTGGTTATTTTTTAATAAATAATTACAATTAATATAAATACGTATATACATATGACAGAATTGCAATATACGTATATACATATGACAGAAAGCGATTTTTTTCTTTCAATATATGGTGTTGGACTATTTTTCTTTTTTTACTATGTATTCATTCATAAATCATATTCTCAGAAATTAGGCCATCCCAGATAGGATTGAAACCTACGACCTTTGGATAAGAAGTCCAACCATCTATCCATTGCGCTACAGGGACACAACGAGCGATTTTCCTTTTTATATATGGTGTTGGACTATTATTTTTGTTTGCTACTATTTATTCATCAAGTTTGTGATGACCTGTAGCCACCCGATACATTAATACCTACCTGTCTATCTGAAAACCCTGCTAGATGTGTAGGCGGAATTAAATGATCTAAAGACTTTTTTTCAATTTAAACTGATTTATTGATTCTTATCAGATATTATGAACAGACACAACAAAATTCTAATTAAGATATATAAACTAAGGTAGAGGGCACAGAGGTGAGAAATAACTACGCGTGGATAATAATACAGAATTTCAACTGAGTCTAGGACAGCTTAAATGCGAAACGCGCACAATTACAACTACGCCTCACACTAATAATCAGATTTACTTGATCAAAGTCACTATACCTTATATTTTACTGCTGCGTTCCTTCGTGACGAACTTCAGGCATTAGCAATCGTTGGATGAGTAGCCGATGACTCCATCTTCCGTAATATATTTAATTACAATTATTTTAATCTCCACTATACACTCCTCTTTGCGTACATCAAACGTATCCCTCAACAACTACGTGTCGACTGTTCGCTCTCTTCACTTTACTTTAAATCACCTCACTTGACTTCTCTCTTCTTCTTACTTCCTCTAACTTAAATTTACGGATGCGAGTTGTACGCCGAGTATAAAAAATGAGAGCTTTTAAAAATTAATAAAAGATGAGCATAGAGAAGAATTAGACTTTTATATATCTCGAAATGTTGTTTATTTAAATAGTATTCGTTTAAAGAATTTAAGAGAATATTTCTAGAAATGCAACAGTTTATGATTTTAAACGGATGTAGTTCTAGAAGTATACTAAACTAAATTCAGTGGCGCAACAACCCACAAGGGTCAAGGACTACTTTAACCTACTCAGTTTACGGGACTTTGGGCGCTGAGGTGCATGAACAAATGTTTCGATCAGTAGCCAGTCTGAAGCGAAACCCTCATTGTCTAGTTCCCAAGCAAGATTGGTATTCATTTTATCTACCTACTGAACTGCAGAAAGACTGAATCGACCTTGCCCAGCCCGGGGATTAAACCCCGGACCTGTGCAAGTGCGATACGCTTCCACTCGACCAATAAGCATCAGAAGTATAATTTTTTTTAAAAAAATAATATATATAATACCTCAAATAAATGACTTCAGATCATGAGAGCATTGCGACGTACATTTAAGGTTTCTTTGTAAAAAAGAGGTGCGCGTTTACGGCGAATATACCTAAGAATAAAAAAAAACTTAGCTTCAAGAATAGATGCACGTTATATGGAAGTGCGTGGAATTTATGGTATTTTATTAACGATTGAAAATTTGAACAAGGTATATATATATATACAGTCGACTCTCGATAGTTGAAACTTTCGATAATTCGAACTTCTCGATAATTCAAAGTATATGCTCAGTTCCTAGAAAAAATTTTGATATTTCGAACTAAAACAATGCGTTTTGGGGCACTCGATATTTCGAAGTAAAATCTGTGGCTCGCCAGACTACAACACGCTATATTTCTAGGTTGCCTTTTAAGACTCTCGACAATTCGAACATTGTTTATCATGTACAGTCCTGCAATAAAGATTTGAGCTTACAAGTTTTGTGTTGTCTTGTGTGTCTCTGCTTGTCTCCCCAGTAGCATAGCCCCTTCGATGACTATCTGTCTGCTACCCTTCTTAATGTTTTCCGGTTCCTCAGGCTAAAATACATTTTTATTGTTTTCATTTCTTTAAGTGGACAATAGACCAACCGCACCTGTTGTCAGCCATCCACATCTTTCGTTTAATCGATCTTGCTACACATGTGTTCAGAAAAGATGGTCCGCTATCGTGAAGAAGAGATGCGTAGGATTGTGTATGAATGTATTCTTTCTTTCAGGACTTTTAACATCTATAAAATACTTATACTGTATAATATGTTCTTTTTAAAAATACTTTAAAATAATTTTATACATATGTACAATTATTGTTTTATTACATAATTTCAAATTTAAATGTGTTAGGAAAAAATTTCTCTTCGTGTATTTTTTTCTACACTCTTGATAGTTTGAACTCTTAATAATTCGAAGTTTTTTATTGGTCCCTCCAACTTCTAATTATCGAGAGTCGACTGTATATATATATATATATATATAGGGAGATTGTGAACTAATAGTATTCTAATTGTATGAATTCCAAATAAAATGAAAGGAAATAATGCTTATATAAACTATTCTAATAATCTATGCATTTAGCTAGTACATACGTACTAAACTATCGACCAATTTCGTTAAATCAAAAAAATATGACTAAATGAAAAAATTGTCGCCAAATCCTATGTGTGACCAAAATTAAGTTCGTACATGTGTAGGAACACTTTTTCACTATTGGCAGCTGTCTTTTTATTTGAGGAACTGGTCGACGATACAGTATATGTATACGTACCATTTATTTTAAGTCTGTTAGTGTTTATTTTGAAAACAATTAAGTATTTGGAAGTATGTATATTTGCTAATTTGTGTGTATTTGATACAATTATTTAGTGTTAACACTATTTAGATGCATTATTTATAAAACGAAGCATGGGGAATGAAATATATCTATTATTAATATGTACTGAAATCTGTGTGTAACTGGGTTGAATTATTTAATAAGGGTAACATAAAACCTTTAGCAATCACGTGGTATGCATTTGTTTATAAGTAAAGCATTTTACCGTTATAAGAATTTTCCAGCATTGTGAATTTCAGAGCATAGTTCATTAGGTGACGTAATTTTTCTACTTTTTCCTACCATTTTTTAAAAAGATCTCACTATTCCTGAGAAAGGACACTTTTTTACACACAATTGGAGATTTTTTTTAACACTTAGCAAGTTTCGGGATCATCCACTTTTACTTTCATAAATATTTACTAACCGCTAATCATCTGTTTTGTTGGGACCCGCCGTGTAGGAGAGTGATACACGTTAAACCTATCGAGAGCTAAGCGCTCCCTCCTGTTGATGTGGTATGAAAGTTAGGAGAGGAGATATGCCAGCTCAGGTGTCGTCCATTTGACCATGGTTTAAAAATTTGAGGTTCATCGCCAAAAGCTCTCGAGTAGCTGAATAGCGTGGTGTTAATATTCACTCCCTTATTCATAAAACTTTAGCAAATCAAAAGATGCCACCCAATGCAATAATTGTTTTCTAAACATGAGAGGGTTTTCCAATATTAACAACATACAATAGTATTTAACGACTTTGTATTGAAACACACGGACCTTACCTTAATCAAGATGTATTTTGAAAAAATATTCTTTATAATACATTTTTTTTTCGAATGCTCATTTGAAACATGAGCACATTACCGCCTAGAGTATTAAAAAACCCTCTCCCGCCATGTTGTGAGTTTGATAATATTTTATTAAAGAATTTCCATCAAGAGAAAAAGAGAAATTTCACAACGCTGAGAGGAATGATTGAAAAGTACACTTTAAAATCATTTTTTTCCTATCTGATAATTCCTTAAAATATACAACAAATTCTAACGAAGTATTAAAACAATTAAAACAAAGACATAATTCAATAAGGTAGTTATTATAATTTTTGACAACATTGCAAGTTGACAAAATTTTTAAACGTACTTATCATTAGCCATTATTAAATTGAACACATGTTTGATTTTAAAATTTGTCGTAATGGGTTCCAGCATAGAAAATAACCACAATGTTTTTAAGAAATTCATTCGTAATATTAGTTTCATATAATGTGAAAACCTTTTGTCGAAATCGATATTTGAAGCATGAATCCCATTTTACAGCTTAGTCTGGGAAAGCCTAAGGATGATTCTGAAAAGAACCTTCTTAATAAACTCTTGTCAAATATCGCATTTTTAAATATGTGTCAGTCTTTACATTTCAATAAATAAATGCTTTATTAATAGAATCTTGTAATTTCTAGAACAACGCCTTCATAAAACTCGTATTCTTAAATACGAGTCCTTTTCCTAAAAGTAAAAAATGTTAAGAAGATTGTGTAAATGTGTATATATTTTTGTTTAAAATAAAATTCATTTACTTTAATCTCTTATGCTTATTAATACTAAAAATGCGTGTTTTTAAAATGTCATTAACACATTTTTTGAGAAATGAAGATTTTAACAAAATGCTTTCAAAATAATGTTTTGAAATATATGTCATGAAATATCCTTAATTGTTTTTCTTTATTATAGCGATAATGTCAAAAATTCAATGGATAAAGTTCCCATTTGGCCAAACTCATTAAAATAGACGGAAATCAAAGGTAGGATTTATGATTTATAAAGTTATTCCAAATCACAGCGAACTCGAGAATTTTTAGAGTTTTGAAAACTTTTATAAACGAGCAATTTTTAAAGAAATTATAGTGTGGATTAAGAATTTACTTTGTGTTGATGAGATTACTTATAATTATTAGATCAACTTACTCATCGATACTCCAAAGCAATTTTCAGTATTTATTTATGCAAAGGGACACCCTATTAATTTGATATATAATTGCCGAAAGTCGTTTTTATAGATGCATTTCGAAAATGAAGAGTTTAATTATGTAATATAATCAAGCTTTTTGGTCTGTTATGTATTAAAAATTCATTTGAAACTACCGATATTTAATGAGAACTTAATTGTTTTATTATGTTATTATCATAAAATCCGTTGGAATACAATCAGAAACAGCAAAAAGTTTAAACGTTTAGCATAATCAAATCCTTCTTCTAAAACTTGACAGAAATGAAAACATTTTTTTAAAAAAAATATTACTTCGAAATTATTTTAAATCAATAGTTGTTGGTTCCTACTACACTTTCGCCTTTGTCACTTATCGCACCCTTTACAACACTGTCTTGATCTTACTCATATCGATAAAAACTTTAATATCAATCGTCCTGATGAACGGAAGTGCTTCATTTCATAAAATAATTTCAGTTAGAAATATTGTTGATACTGATTACTTCATGTTGGAGATGATGAATCTATTGTTGTGTTGGATTTTAAGTTCATTTTTCTCTTAACTGAATACTGACGCTAATTTTAATGCTGACAGCCCGCTGCATTTAAGCCAATCGCCCATCTAAAATAGATATAAGCTGGTTTTCAAAAATTTGGGTAAGCATATAATTGTAAAGAAGCTTTCGGGTTATGATTTTGACTTTAGTTCAATGATAGGCATTGAAATTGATAGCGTTGTCGATTTTTCCGAAGAAAATTATATAATCCGTTATTTTAATACTGACAATTCTCTTCACTGGTTATTTAATGGTGTTATATGACTGTATATTATTTTTAAGTTATTGATATCCAAGTCCCCCCCCCCAACAAAAAACATTCGATTGTATTCAAAAATATCCTTATATCATCCGCATCTTAATATTAGAAACTGTAGCTGATATTGACAAAATTCAAATGTTTCAAGTTTAAGTGTCCAAAATTTGGTTTTAAAACGGAGATATATATTTATATCATACGAACGAAGAAAAATTTTAATAACAATAATTCCGAAATGAATAACTCGATGCAATATCAAAATTTTCATAATACATTCGACTCACGATAATTCAAAGTTCGAGGGACCAATGAAAAACTTCGAATTATCAAGAGTTCGAATATTCAAGAGTGTAGGAAAAAATTCTTTCTTAATCTCTCGAACAGGAGTTTTTCACTCCCCGTATAAATCTCTTCCATTCCTCAATGGAAATAAAATCGTTTAGCACTCGGTTTCTCAGACACTATACCCAACACCATGGGTTCTTCAAGGCAGGGTACGGCACATGCCCTATTTGGTGCCACATGCTACAAGTCCGATGAGTTATAAATCATCATGCCACTCCGACGCAAAATACATAATCCTATGCCTGTCACAATAGTAGACCATCCTTTCTGAACATACATGTAACAAGACCGCTTGTGTGTATGTGTGTTAAACGAAAGACATGGCAGGCTGACAACAGGTGCAACTGGTCTAGTGTCCACTTAAAGAAGAAAATCAATGTGTCTTTTTGCCTGAGGAACTGGGAAACACAAAGAATCAATAGCAGACAAATGGTCTTCAAGGGGGCTATGTTATAGGGAAGACAGCAACGACAATACAACAAAAAACATGTAAGCTCCAACCTGTTTGTTACAAGACTCTATATGATAGTGAGTATTCGGATTGTCGAGAATTATGAGATAATTTCGAATTATATTGTGTTATAGTCAACCCAGCTACAATTTATTTCGAAATATTGAGTGCATCAAAACGTATTCTTTTAGTTCGAAATATCAGGAGTTTTTCTGGGGGCTGAGAATATACTTCGAATAATCGAGATGTTAGTATTATCGAAGGTTTGAATTAGTGAGAGTCGACTGTATTATCAAACAAAAGTATTTGTTTAATATTGTTTCGACAACTGGTTAATAATCTAAATCTAAATTTAAATTAATTTTTCTGAGCCATCTTTCTTTGCCAACAGCAACGGCGGATCAAAATTTTTTTTTTCAACTTTCAGAACTACAACACTAAAATTTAAAAAAAAAATGTACTTTTACGTCTCCATACCCTACTTTGGGAATCAACACTCGTTCTTAGCGGACCTTTTGTGAACAAAAGATACATGCTTGTGCCATATTTTAAATCTGCGTAACTAATAGTTTAAAAACATACTTTTTTAAAATCCACTGCACCTCTGGCAGTCTATTTTCAATAAAACCATTCCTTTAGTGGGTCTTTACGAAGTAAAAGAAACATGTCTGCTATATTTCAAACTTTTAGATATAATAATTTCGAAAATATAGTGATGAAAGAATCAGTGGGTAACTTTTTTCTTATTTATTATTAGGCATAAATTTGAATGTCTTTGCCTTTTTCGAACACATCCACAAATCTGATGTTCAAAAAGAACCTATAAGATTATTTCCACCAAAAAAAAAAACAAAAAAAAAATTCAAATTTATTTTGAGTGATTTTTTTTTTAAACCTTTGCTTAAGTAAAAGTTTAAGTAGGTACGCAATCACCAAAGGACGCGATTTGTAGCTAATAATGGAAAACCGTTATTGCTAATGTTTAGAAAAAGATAAGTGTATTTGGCAATGCTTAAGAAGAAGTTTTGTGGAAATTGTCAATCAAAGTAGGGAGTGGAGGTCTTCATTTTCTTGAATTATTAGACTCGGAGATTTAAAACTCGGCAGACATGCTTCTTTTGTTGAGTAGAAATCTGCTGCAATCGGGTTTTATAGAAATTGGTTACCAAGGGATGCAGTTACGAGAGTGTAAAAAAAATTAATGCATTTCTCTTAGAAATTCAAATCTTGTTATTTTTAAATCAAGAAGTGAAGGCTATGAAACGTTTTTGAATACAATCGAAAACTTAGACTACATACGTTATTGATATCAATAACTATATAAGTTATTGATCCCTGGATCTTCATACATTATCATGCGTAGCGTATAGGTAACGGCTAATAAGGGAATGCTTATATATACTATTTAATCGTCAACATTCAAAAGATCCAATTAGATTTAAATCTAATAAATGTATTTAAATTGTGACTTTTCCACCCTTAATTCATATATTGATAGAATGTTTGGTTTTTAATGGTTTTCTCGACTCGTATCTTGATGATCTACGACAAATTAATTAAATATGTATATACTGTAATTTGATAAATCTTCATTTAAATTTTGTGCTGTAGTTAAAGAATACCAACTTATATATATATATATTAGATTTGTGTCTATTTTTGATAAATTTATAATGGATTAAAAAACTCAATCAGTTATGTGTAAATAGCGATCTAAACGAAAGAAAAAAAACCAGAGAACAAAAAATGGATGAAAATATACATTATTTGGATTTCTTTTCTGGGCCAACTTTAATAGCCACTTTATTTTCTTTCGAGCAACATAGAAGGTAAAAATAGATTAAAAAAAAAAGAAACTTCGTTTTTATTTTAAAAAAAGAATGTACCGCAAAACTGAAAGATCTTAAGAAAGTATAGGCTCTTAACTTTTTGTGATCAAACTATGTCCAATATAGCAGTTGATCCTGGTTTTTTTTTGTCCAACATGCTTGTAATTGATTTACGATTTATTGAAAGTTAAGAGGGTTTCTTTAAAGAAATTGAGTAATTTTTTTCCCTTCCTTCTGTAACATTTAAGAACGGAAAAAGGATTATTGAGTTGCATGAACTCGGGAGTTTTCCTTGTACTGAAAAATGTTTTGAAAAACTTTTTTCTCTAAAATATAAAGTACATTGAGGTCTAGGCAACGTTTTTAAGTGGAAATCTAGTACGAAGTTTCATTATCTCTAGTATACGGACAAATTTATTCCTTGCCGAAAGTAAAGGTGTATTGATTTATTGGGGTAATCGAGCTGCTTTTATCAAACTTTATCCAGATAAAAAAAGAATAATGATATAGTTAGCTAACATTTATTATTATATTGTCCAGCAATACCATCTAACTTTATAACTGAGTTAAAGTAACGCGCAGTATTTTTTGAAGCACTTGCAAATAATTAGATTTTATTTAAAATTCATTTGGACGAATGTATCTAAATGGAGGATATTTTTAATTAGCCTAAATAATTTTGGAAAATGTCCAACCACTTCTGAACGTATGGGGGATGTTCAGAAAATACGTCTAGTCAGTTTTTTTAAATGACAGATCTTACAAAAAAGAAGAAAAATGATGAAAGAAACATCTGTTGCTAGATCAACGATTGAAAGAGCGTCAGCATAGGAGAAATAACGGATGCGCAGAGCGTCGAAAAAGAAAGGGCAGAAGCAGACCGATGTGTCAGAGTTTATTCGAATATAAATTACGATGTGTGTGTGTGTGTGGAGGGCAGACGTGCGAACAACGTGGTTAAAAATGGAAATGCGTTCTGCAGTATGAATGAACATTTAGGAATAGTGTGTCTGTCCTCCATGAGCGCCAATGGACCATCTAAGACAAGGGTGTCAAACTCAAAGTTAAACTTGGGTCAAGCAAACAAGGTTTAACTTCAGGTGGGCTGCAAACAATCAATATTCATAGAAATGTAGGTTTATTTCGAATGATACATTATACAGTAGAACGTCGTTTATCCGAATTAACTGGGACCGGACACCGTTCGGATACGCGATTGTTCGGATAACCGAAAACCGAATGTGATCCATGCAATATATACTGGACACTATACAAATATTGAAAATCATTACATGCGGGAAACGTGCTTGAAGAGAAAGCAAAAAAGGGGCAAAATGTCGCAATTTTACATTTATTGTGAAACATAATCATTTATTTTTCGTTCTACCATTGGACACCTTCGTTTTTTTCTTTGCAAAGTCTCTGATTCTCTTGAGCAGCAGTAGTTGAGTACGACAGCACTCTGATTTTTGCTCGTACCACTCCATAGCTGTCTCTAATGCAAAAAACGCGTCAGCATTTGATGGAGCTTTGCGACTTTCGTTGCTGCTGCAGTTGTCCTCGTATTCATCCGTTTTATCGCCGACAGAGACCGGATTCTTCTTGCACGGAAGTCGCAATATCGTCATCATTTAGCATTTGAAATCTACAGTCTTCTGCACCGCATGCCCTCTAGGTTTCTACATCAACAAAATTCAACAAAAGAGCACGTATACACCCCCTCACAAGCTGACCTAATATTCCACGCAGATGTTTACCAAATCGCACAGCTGAAATTTCCCAAATATCCCACATCTTAGATTTGCCAGTCACTTTTGGCTTTACGCGAAACAATTGTTGCACATTGTTCTGTTCGAAAATGTATCTGGACTTTGGTCCGGATAATAAACGTTCAGATAAACGACGTTATACTGAAGTGTGCCGCCCTTCATGAACGTCTTTGGATAATCTAAGACACGGGTGTCAAACTCAAAGGTAAGCTTGGGCCAAACAAACAAGGTTTAACTTTAGATTGGCTGCAAACAATCAAAATTTATAGGAACGTAGTTTTATTTCGAATGATACATTATAATAAAGTTTTTTCTTCTACCTCTCCTATGTTGAGATCCCCAAAATCTTGCAAATATCTGAACAGTTGAAAGCAGCTAAAATTTGTAATTTAGTATATATGTTACCGGGAAAAGTATGAAATCGGGCGTTTTATAGAATGCCTAGGCATTCTATACAATGCCTAAATCTAGCTGGCAATGTATGAAATGATTCCTATTTCACAAATTGCCTAGGCATTCTATAGAATGCCTAATGAGAAACCGGCAAAGTATGAAATACATCTCAGATTCATTTCGAATATTGTCAATTGGCAAGACATAAAACTTGTAACGCGTGTCTCACGCTCAGAATCTGTTAGTTGTACATTGCTGTTTGCTCGGAAATGTCAAAATACTCAATTTTACTTAAACTTGTTAAACAAAAAAAATGGTTTTTCCTGCGCTACCTGAAAATGGAGGAGCAAGCTATAACGTTGGAGAAGGTGCCATGGTCTATAGCAGGGGTTGGCAACCTATGTCACACGTGACACATTTGACACGTGGTACAATTCTCAGTTGCACTTTGCACTACTCAACAAATTTGTAAATTTTTGAAATGTTTCACAAATGCTCTACTGTGTGGTTCGATGAATCATTTTGGTAGATTGGTTTGACAGGCAACAGCTAAAAGTTTGCCGACCCATGGTTCATAGACATAAAACAACTATTCAACGGCTAAATGTCCAAAATTCGAATTGATGCTCCAAAAAAAAGTTTTTTTTTAAAACTGAAAATACTTACTAGAAGTTAATAACTGATATAAAAAATGCTAAAATGACTACTAAGAAGGAACCCATGGACTATTGGGTGCTGAATAGCTATGATGTGATGTCTGCGAAAAGTAAAAGTATAAACTCATTTAAACTGTTAAAGAAGGCGTCAGTACCATAAAACAGTGGCCCTCAACCCTTAGTGGCCTGATACCCCAAAGGGTATGGTGATTCCCAAAGTTGTCTATATAGACTCCCTGGGATCTATTACAACCTGCATGGGGTCCACGTCTGAGAACAAATAATTTGGGGGTCCATGTCACGATAGTCTACGATAGTCACTCTCATTAAATCAGAACACAACTTTAATTTTAAAAGAAAATTTAATAAAGTGGAAACCAGATTTATTTATTTAACAGTTTTATTTACTAAATTTAATGAAGTTAATTTGCAGTTACAAGAACCATCATTTCGACGTTTCTTGCTAGAATGAAGCTAAGGAGTATAATATTGGACGTCTCGAATTTTCCTAGTTTCTCAATTTGCTACACACAATCTGCCAGGAAAATAACGTTTTAACCTACGTTCAACATTTAAAAACCCTTTATTCAGATTTTGAAACTAGGTTTGAGAATGCTTTGACTATGGTAATACCATAGTAGGCAATGAATTATATGGTCACATTGAAAGAAAAAGCAAATGCCATATTACAAGAGGAACTGATCGGAATAGGCCCTAAGATTTTAAAGTAAAATTTAGAAACGGATATCAGCAATTTTGGAAGCACCAGATTCATCTTTCCCATTAAAAGCATTTGTTGGTGTGCTCAGTTACTTTACGGTAACAGTTATTTTATGAATAAATTAAATTTTAATTTAATTAACAGATGTGTCTTGGGTCATAAACACTATACTTCACTACAGTTAGAAAATTGTATCTTTTAAAATAAGTATAGCCCTACATCAGCTGTCAAAAAGTCATTTAAGCTGATAAATTTGAAAAAATTCATTAATTATATAGGTAAGTAGGGGTCTACCCCAAACCGAAAAACATAGCAAGGGGTATATGAGACAAAAGTTTGGGAATCTCTGATCTATACCAAAAAACTTGAAAATCCATGTTTCCTGTTGCCTGGTATTAGAACACTTTAATTCAAACTGGGAAGAAAATGTTTTGGCTTGCAAATTTGACATGTAACTACATTATTTTAGGTCATTCTGTTAAAAAATTCCACTTAATTCAAGTAGAAATATGGATTTTTCATTTGAATTTAGTTGATTTTCCACATTGCTGATTGTTGTTTTTCATTCTGAAATTTTGAGTAAAAAGCATCAATAAAGTTAATTTTTTTCTGTACCTACTAATACTTTATTTCTGCAGAACGATAGAAAAGGACCATGTATTCATATGTTTAGACGCGGTAAAAGTTCAAAAAATTAACTAAAATTCCTTGGAGGATTCCATTGGAAATAATCTCGGAAAAGAAAAAGAAGAAATAACGTACTTTAAAATTCAATGGAATATATCGAAGCGCATGAAGAAATTTTCTGTTTAATCCTCCATTGTCTCCTGAATCTCTCTCTCTCTCTGACTTCCTTGAAGTAAAAATAAAAACTTTAAGCGAGTGGAATAATGTTAGTTCCGGAGAAAAAGTGAGTCGTATGTTTTATTGAATAAAATATGTTACAGGAAAGAGATATTTGATATTGAGAGAATTAAATTTGCCATTTTATTTCATTTTTTCGTGAGTGTATCTCAGGAAAAAAAACTAAGATTATATTAGTTTTGTTTGTTTTTTCCGTTTATTGGATTTCGTGACATTCCTTTGTACGTTTAACCAAAAGTTTTAGAAAAGGGTATAAATCTGTTTTTATACAAAATTTAATAAAAACGCTTATTTGAGAAATCACATTTCTATTTTGGAACACTTGTTTCGCCTAAATTATAAAAGTTGCAAATTTAATGTCGTCCTAAATCTCGTTATTTTTGAGATTTTATTTTTAATATGTATTTCATTTTAAATGTAGTATTAATTTTCTTTAAAAACATCAACGTATTTAATATTATATGAATGCATGTTTAATACATCTTCTTTTAGAAGAAAACTTCACGTCCGATAAATACATATGTTTCACTCATACCTTTTTAAGTACTAGCTATTACCCCCCACTTTGCTGGGTATTTTCCTGACAATGTGAATCCATCCATATATTTAAATTATTGATATATACGTCTTAACACATTTAGCTTTCAATTAAATTCAAAAACATTTTATTGCCCTAGTATCGAATTAAAAAGAGTAGATTTTAATTTCTGAAACAGGATGCCTCCTATAAACCCACCCTTCGAATTCTATTTTCGCTAATTCTGTTTAAAGTAGATCTCTGCTCAAGAAAATTTGCTTGCTTGCCAAATTTCAAATCTATGCGTTGAATGCTAAAAACTGGAATTTGGATGTATAACACTCCTGCAACCCTCCTTGGTCCCCCAAGTCCATTTCCACAAAATAGACTCTCACCGGATTTTTATACAATAAAAGAAGTATGCTTTAATATATATTAGTTATCTTAGGTTTATAACTATTTTGTGTATATTTATGAATTTTCTAATATATATATATATAAGAAGAAACACAGACTCGTGAGAATGTAAATTCAGAAAATAAAACTCTCGAAAGCACACAATGAGCAAATAAGTTTTAAAAGATTAAGACCTTGTGTGTATATATGCCGGAGTGTATATACACTGTTGGCCACCATAAATGCAACACCCTGAAGGAAGCAAGCTAATAACATTAAATTTACAACATGCATTAGCGGAGGTGAGATATGCAAATGATTCGAATTTCAGCACAGAAACACATCACGCACGCCTGTGGTGCCACCTCAAAGCTCTATTTAAGACTTGGAGATTTCGACGATTTCAAGTTCGGCAATTGTGCTTTTGTTGTGGTTTTTTCAAAAAATGACCAGTTATGTCTCGTTGAAAACAGCGATCAGCTTTTGATCAAATATCCGAGTTCGACAGAGGAAGGATAGTGGCCTATCGAGATTGTGGGTTATCTTTCAGGGAAATCGGTAGTCGTGTTGGACGGAACCAAATAACTGTAATGTGGCTAGGTGACCGTTGGATGCAGGAGGGTACGACAGACCGACGTGGTCGATCATCCACCTCAATGCACCACTTCACGTGAGGACACGCAAATTGTGCGCATGGCAGGGACGGATCGCTCAGTCACGTCACAAACCATAGCACAGCACATTGAGCATGTAACACATCATTCAGTGTCTGCGCGTACCATTCGACGCCATTTACAGCAGAGTGGTCTGTCCGCAAGACGTCCATTACTTCGTCTACCCTTGATGCAGAACCACAGACGTCTCCTCCGCCAATGGTGCGATGAAAAAAGGATGTGGGCGGCGGAATGGAATGAAGTTGTCTTTACTGACGAGTCACGCATCTGTCTGCAACACCACGATGGTCGGATTCGAGTCTGGAGACACCGTGGAGAGAGGATGCTGAACAGCTATGTTACGCACCGCCACTCTGGTTCTGAACTGGGTATTATGGTATGGGGCGGTATTATATATCACTCTCGCACTCCTCTAGTACTCATTGCCGGTACTTTAAACAGCCAGCGCTGCATCTCCGATGTGTTGGAGCCAGTGTTCATTCCTTACCTTCAGGACTTGGCCACAGTCATATTTCAACAGGATAATACGTGACCACACGTGGCAAGCATTGTCCAAAGGTTCTTCGTCAATCACCAGATTGAATTGCTTCCCAGACCGGCTCGCTCTCCGGATCTTTCGCCGATAGAAAACATGTGGTCCATGGTTGCTCAACGATTGACCCAGATTACACCCCCAACTGCCACACTAGATCAACTTTGGCAACGTGTGGCAGCTGCTTGGTCTGCGGTACCCCAAGAACATATCCAAAGTCTCTTTGAATCAATGCCGAGGCGTGTGGCAGCGGTGATCTCCAACAATGGCGGCTACTCTGACTACTGATTCTGGCAGGAACCACACTTCACAATAGTCTATAAATTTAATCATTTGATACTTGGTCAACATGTTAGCCAGAAAATAAATTTTGTTGTGCTATCTCTTGTCTTTCTTGGTGTTGCATTTACGGTGGCCAGCAGTGTATAAAGAATCAGTCTTCCTTTTCAAGAACCGAAAAAATTATTTAACTGTTTCAACACTTCATTCAGTAGGGCTAAAGAAATTGTGTTTATAACAGATCAATCTCTGCGCGTTTATTTTTGTAAAAATTACATAATATTTATTCTATTGCATTTATTGCATCAGCAACCTCAGCTTTGTGACCTTACCAATGTAACTTCCATGCTTTATTCATTTTTTTTTATTTATATATTTTTAGACTTAAGGACATTTATCAAATCTGGAAGCTACATCACATTTGTTTTACTCTACAATCCAATTTAAATTATATTATGCTATTCTACTAAAATAATTCCTATGGTCGATTATGTGATCCCGAATAATTTTTTAAGCAACTATTATGGAGACCGTGAACTCCCTGAAGTTATTTGGAAAGTTTACTATCTCAATACAATAAATGAATTAAAACTGTTAGGAAAGTGAACAATACCTGTATTCTAATCCAATATTTATTTTAAAAATAACAGCAGTTAAATGTAATATTTCTGCCAGATAATAATAATAAAATATTTATTTTATTTAAACTGAAACAAGTTATACGCTTTATGTTTATTTTAAAGTTTATTTTACCAATGATCACATATTATTTACATTACTTGCAAAGAAAATTTTTTGTAATATAAAGATATATAAATAGCTAACAGTTAGAAGTTGAAAACATATATTTTATAAATTATATTCCTGTGAAATTTTTTAATATCGCGATGTGATTCATTTTTCAATAAATGCAATTGTAAATAAGGTTTAAATTTGGTAACATTTATTGTGTTTAACTATTAAAAACAAAAGAAAAGCATATAACGTACAATCAATTTAATTTTTTTATGTCTAGACAGTCGGGCAAACATCGTCTTTACGATTTCTGTTGAAAAATTTCGTTTGAAAACTTTTTTTGAAAGTTAAAACATTTTTTTTTAGTGTTTCTTTTGTTCGATTCTTGAAATGAACTATGTATTGTCAATGGTACTTGACTTCGCACGTTTGTATTCGTTGAGTAGAAGTTTAAAAACCCTGAAATACTAACATAAAAAATATATTAAACGTATCTAGTTCACTATATATTTTTCTTTACTTGCGGTGAATTTAACTAAAAACTCAAATTTATAGTCCACTGTTTTTATTTATAATAATATACAACATTAAATTGATTTAAATTCTGATATTTGTAAAAAAAATATAAAGAGAGAAATTCTTTAAGCATATGATTATTACATAATACTAAAAATTTATTTTCTTTAATGCTTCAATTTATTTTGCCTGACCGTAGATTCTTTTATTAGTTTTTGAACGATTTCGGGAAATGTGGTATTTAATTCCTCGATATATATGTGTCGAAGCATGTTTTTACGATTATATATATATTGAAAGACCAAGGCTGATACGAACAAACTCAGTGGTATCGGTGAGTGAGAGGTCACTGCGAACGGAACTTCATAGAAAGACATTTGCCCACGATGGGCTGGCTGTCTTGCCGAATATCATGAAATATATATATACTCTATAAAAAAACGACGCACCAAGGACGAGTTGTACGATGGAGGCAAAACTTAGTGGGTAGAAAGATTATGTACAGAATAGAAAACGAATAAAATTTCAGAAAAATTGAATGATGTATTTCAGAGTTTCAAAGTTACAAAACAATGACTTCAATAAGGTGTCGACCCACCTTTAGCCTTAATGCAAGCTGCCACACGACGTGGCATAGAGTGATAAAGACACCTGATGATCTCCTGCAGTATTTTTTGCTAATTTGGCTACAATTGTCGAGCCAGGTCATCAAGATTCCCTAGCAGATGCAGTCACCTATTCAGCATATCCCAGACATACCCAATTGGAGAGAGATCTGGCGATCTGGTTGGCATAGAAAGAGTGACAAGCTGTAAGACAGTTCATAGCAACAGATGCCATATGTGATCTGGCATTATCTTGCTAAAAATAAGGCCCGGGTATTGCAAAAGGATCGGTAGTAAAACAGTTCTCAGAATGTCGTCGACGTACCGCTGTGCTGTAAGCGTGCTTTTAATGACGACCAAAGGGGTTGGCTGTCAAAAGAAATGGCACCCCATACCATAACTCCTGTTGAGAGCCTGTGTGGCGTGCAATATTGAAACTATTGGCGTGAATCGATACGCCTTCCTGAGAGTCTCCCGACACGTCTTTGGTGATCGTCAGGATACAGTTGGACGCGGGATTTGTCGCTAAACCCTATACGTCTCCAGTCAGTATGATTCCAACCTAATCGAGCCAAGCACTACTGTAATCTGGCTCGACAGTGTGCCGGCGGGAGTAGCAGGTGTCGTAGCAGTCTTTGCGAGCTTAAATTTCGCTCTTTCAGCCGTTTGCAAATGGTCATGGTGGACACTCGGGGGGACATGGACATGGTGGGTCGCATGTCTGAGGGTTGGTAACGATGAATCAGGCACTGTGACAGCTTATCTAACAGACAATATGTCCTCCCGATCTGCTGTGGGCCAAAGTTGACCGCTACCATTATGACGCTGAAATCTGTCATTGTCCACCCATTTTTGCCAGCATGTTCAAACGGCCGCATCACTTCGATCCATATGACGAGCGATTCTCCGATTTTTCCAACCTACCTCTTTCA
Source organism: Trichonephila clavata (assembly GCA_019973975.1). Classification (NCBI taxonomy): domain Eukaryota; kingdom Metazoa; phylum Arthropoda; class Arachnida; order Araneae; family Nephilidae; genus Trichonephila; species Trichonephila clavata. Next base: position 24,506 of record BMAO01032233.1, on the reverse strand, counting down.
ATCCAAATGATACGACCTCTTTGAGCAACTCTGACAGTTGCTCGTAATGAGCTCGAATCCTGCGGCGAGGCACTCTTTCAGTCGTTGACAGGTATCCTAAATTGCAACGCAAACAGAAATTTTGACCATCAAAATTTAGAATCGCCTCATATAGACGCCTGCTGCTTGCGCAGTTCTGATGCACTATAGTTATAGTCCAACATCGCAATCGTAACAAAAATATCGTGTTACTTTTTTCACCTGTTTTCCAAAATCGTTTCTTTTCGAACAACACACAAAACATTGCCTTGTTGGTCTGAATTTTTTGTCGATGGTAGGAATCACTTCTAAAAAGATTTTTTTTCTGTGAGTTGTAAGGAATGGGCCAACTTCCTGATCACCCCCTTTTTCTCATTTACCGTCCTGTATCTTTCAATAACGCGATCTATAATATCTAGCCCGGAATTCAAATGGCATAATTTTCCTCCTAGTTTCTGATATAAAATGAAAGCGTTCCACAATGATGTATCTAAAAGATGGAAGAATATATTTTATTTATTTCTTGCCTCTTTTTTTGTTATTGGATAATTTGTGAGATGCTGATGCATTCTATTTACACCAGAAAAGAAATCCGATAACAAACTATCTTTACTTCTAGATTCATTTATAGAAATTTTAGACTCACTACCTGAGTTAATATCAGACTTATTTTTTGCTACAAGCTTCTCATGACTCATTTTCCTTCTATTTTTAGCTAGAAATTTTAAAAAAATAGTATTCGCGTAGTTTGTGGTTCACCGATCTAGAAAAAGAAAATTTCCGCTTTATTTGGTCTTAAAGAATGCAGTAAAACCTAAAATTGAGACCGGCTTAGACATCTTTTTTTTTGTAGTTCTAACTTTGCTTGACTATTAGACATCTGCTAGAAACATTTCACTCAAATCGTACAAAAAATACAGAAAAATCATAGAATCAGAGTAGAAACAAGATATCAATCATTGGCATGGCCAAGTAATTTTAGCGCGTTTTTCACATGTTGTATTTTACAATAATGCAACTAATGAACTTCTTACTAACAGAAAGTAGTACTGTACCACTCCTCTAAATGTACTACTATTGAGCTGAAAACGAAAAATTCTGGGAAAATTTTGTGGAAAACTAGGGAAAATTCTATGGAAAACTCAGGAAGGTTTTGTGGAAAATTTAAATATGATTCGGCTCATCTAGGGCACAAATGCGACCCAATGCAGAAAACCCGAGGTCAATTGGTTGCTTACTGGCTGAGAAAAAGGTACGACAAAATATGGAGTGAAGACGAAATTTGCGTCCTAATAGCGCTTTTGTTCCACTACGTGAAAAACACGCTAAAAAAGTGTTGCCCAAACGCCACTCGGGCAAGACAGGGAAATGGCATTTCAGGTGCCCGAGCAGTGTTCGGGCAAAACGGGGAAGTGGTTAACTTCTCAATGACTGTACGAGCTTCTCACCTAAAATTAAATGCAAAAATATAGCTGATCTCTCTGGTCAGCCAATCGCAAAAGTTCAACTCGATATCAACCCATTTTAACTTTTTACGTCTCAAAACTTTCTCTTTCCCTGGGATTCCGTAGCTGCAACCGGACTGGCTAGGCATCAACTGGTTCATTCTATATAAGTCGAGATTTTTTAATCAATTTTTAACTTTATTTTACAAGTGTAGTTTTATTCATATCAACGCAATTATTTCTTTTTATTAATTAGCAATAGTTATATTTTAAATTTTAAATATTATTTATTATAAAAAGGCAATTTTTGAAAACTTTAATATCATCCAAAACATCACAAAAAGATATGAATTCGGAAGAATTAAGTGCTCCCACTTCACCAAACTATTACCAGCTAGCCAAAATTCACCAACCAGCTTCAAACACACACACACTCTTGCATTTGTTAAAATAAAATCCTTGCGTGAACTTCACATTAAATTCTAAGTTATACACCTAGATCTGTTATCGTACATTTTATATACGCTATAAGCACGTTTAACGATAAATTACATTTTTAAAGCTTATAGATATTTCACAATATACGTGTCTTTATTCACGGTTACTCAAAATTAAATTACAAAGTTCTTTCGTTTCGTATTTTCCATGTTCAGGAGATAAACCGTTATTCATCGCCAACTGCAAAACTAGCAGCAGAAGTTCGTCCATAATTAATACAAAACAAACATTATCTGACTTTGGTATCGTAACTTATTATATGCCTTTGGCAGCCTGACCTCATATAATGAGCTCTGAAATCAAGGGAAATGTCTGAATAAATAAATAATTCCCCTGCCTCTTTTGCCGGTGTCACTGTTTACACAAACACAACACTCTTCACTGCCATTGAATAAATATCTAAAGAAGATCGGGAAGTTTTGATGTAGCTATTCTCCAAACTCTGTTCCAATTAGTATGAGGAATCGCTTCTTCTAGATCCAACAAAGCGTTGCTATCGCTGAGATGGTACATGTAATAAATACCCTAGAGGAATTTACTAAAATAAGAATCACACTGTAGTGCGGTGGTACCGACACTCTGTAAGGAATTCTGGAAAAATCTCTAAAGTTGGCATTGCTGCAGGAAGTCAGCTTTGCGATTTTGTAATTCTAATTATTCTTTGCCGTTTTGAAAGGATTTTTAAAACAAGAATTGGGGAAAGATTGTATTGGGCATGTTTTTGCTTTATCTGATAATGTATGTGCAGAATGGTTGTGTTCTTAAATTGCTTCTAAACCAAATATAGCGCCGTGGGGCATTAGCAGTATATTTAAAAACTACAGTCGGGTAGTTCAGTTACTACCGTTCTAATTAGCTCAATAGTTTTAATTATCTTAATAATCTACAACAAATAAATACATTTTGCCTAATTAGGAGTGTCGGTAAAAATTTGAGAATAGATTTTTATGATACTGTCATTTATTTATTTATTTTTATTCACTGTACCTGGATTCTATGTTAAAAAAAGAAGTTTTCTCTCTCTCTTGATGTCGTTTAGAAATTTTGCTATAAAAATACTACATTTTTTAGAAGAAAGAAGTTCAATGGAGAAATAATATATATATATAGTACATTTCAGGTTATGCATAATGAAAAATGCTTTTGTCTTTCAGTTTTACAAGTAAAAAATTTAGTTTAAACTTCCTAGTTCTCGACCTCACAACCTCAATCGGATGGGGTTAATAACATTACCGTTAAAGATCGAAAGCCGTTTAATGTGCAGATTATGAAGATTACCTAGCTCAAATACAGATTAACTCAATGTTTCTCAAACTGTGGTTTTTCTTGAAAGACTGAGCTTGACTTAGCAAAATACAATGTCTTGAACTAAAAACGAAGAATTTTGATACATTTCATAACGTTTGATGCTTTTAGAGCAAATTTATGTTCTTCTTTTTTTACAAATAATTGGCATTGAAATAAACTGGTTCAGATCACTAAATGAACTCTTTTTGACCACCCATGAAGTTTTCACATAAAAGGAACTATTTTTTTAAAGTAAATACTTTAAAAATTAAAAAAAAAGAATTTTAAAACTTTTATATTTTACTACATATCTCGAGATTTTTCTCTCCAAATCTCTTTTTCTTCAAAAAAAAAAAACATTCTATTTCCAGAAAGTATCTTATGTATATCAAAAGTTGGTATGGTTTTTCTGCTAGCATGATTGATATTTGTAAAAGTCTTTTTCCTGAATGCCTAGTGAAAATTTCTTGAAAATTGTTTAAATGTTATAAAGTCAACTATTTTTATTAAAAAAATAAATATTGCTTTGATTCAAAAATGCATACAAACTTTTGCTACATATACTAATAGCAATCAGTAAAAAAAACTTTCAAGCATTTACCATAATAGAACAGCATTTACCTATTAAATTTGAAGATAAATTAGTTTTTTTTTCTTTCTGAGATAAATTCTCTTAAGGTTTTTATTTGTCATTGTGATGTATGTGAATATTAATGAACATAACTTATTATAGATCTCAATCCTTTTACCTTGGAGTTCTTAAATTTTGCGTTTTTATAAAAAAAGTATATAGAAAGAAATTTAGGCTAAAAATTTTTTATTTTAGCTTTTAACCCTTTTTTTAATTGAATCATAGTGTGAGCCCTTTTCAAATACGAGGGCTGACACAAAAAAGGTTACAAATCGAATAAAAATATATTTATTAACGATAGACAGAAAATAAAAAGGGAATCAAGACACGTGCTTATCACTTTTCGATGTAATCACCAAGTCTATTTAGGCATTTATCAGAACGCAGGACCAACTTGTTTAACCCGTCTTGGAAGAAATCTGGTCCTAGTCCATTTAGCCAGATTTCGACGGATGTTTTCACAAAACTTTCCTGGAATATCGCAGCATATCAGAAACGCCATGCTGTCCACATATCTCAGTCCCAGTTTACTGCCGAGATTTCACGTAGAGTTGTCCGTCGATCATTTTGAATCATTTCTTCAATTCGTGCCATGTTGATTTCTTTCATTGAAGAACTTGGCCAGCAGCTCCCTGTCATATTCCTGTTTTCGGCATCCTGTCTACCTGATTGAAAAGAGTGAGACAATTTCGCTACATTTTGTATGCTCATTGCAGATGTGGACACATTCTTTGCCCATAAAATTTGAATTACTGCTTGCACTTCCAAACGAATTCAATTTCCTAAGAGTCTTGCCATTTTAATCGTCCTGAACCGTCTGAGAACTTTCACTAGCTATCCGCAAACCAGCTGTATAACAAGAAGCGTCATTTGTCTCTGCTTTTGGGACAAGAAAATTTTTCCACAATATGTAGTTTTCAAATGTTGCGCCTTGTAGGATATTTTTCTTATCAACTCTAGTAGATATCAAAGACGATGAAGAATTTCCTTTTATGCCAAGAACTCTGTAAAAATGTTTAGTATGCCGAAAACATCTTATTTCCGGATATGCGTGATTTTCAATGTCTTCAATAGCGTTTATATTCCCTGAATTATGGGGGAAAATCTATTTTCTACCATAGCATTTCGTTACTGTAGATCGGTATTAATCTTTTAGATATGTTTAGAGCGGAATGGAAAAAAGATTTCTTATTAAAATAGGATTTTTTATCCAATCTCTGAAATGTCTTTACTTTGATTTTTTTTTACCTGTTTTCCCACCGAATTGGGCTCCGAATCGGTAATAACCATTAAAGACACACACATAGTACATTCCGCGGGACCTGGTATCAGTTTAAGTGTGGCACCATAAAGTTAGACACAAATATCCACAATGCAATTTTGATGCCCAGTTTTCTCCCCAGAGAGAGACACCTGAGCTCTAGCGATGCGAAATTGAACGAGGAATTTTATTTTTACTAATAAGCACACAAGCCAAACAGGCACTCTATACTGAATTCACATCCCTTCTACCCTGCGACCCGGCTAAAGGTGTGGAAGGAACTGAATGATCATAGAACATGATGAATTCCAATTATTTTATTTATCACTATAATCAACTTAGACACAAAAACACTTTAAACAAGATAATTCGAATCAGTAATAAGGCGGGAGGGAGTGAGATGCGATTGCGTTGGGGAGAATATATTCAATCATGCAGCTCTACCTTTAATATAACTTTATATATAGCTTACATATTTAATGACCGCACTATTAGTTTAACCTTCTAAACATTGACTTAATTTAAGATCACAGTACCTGAACTCTCGCAGTCTTCTATTGACTTTAAGTTGACTTTAAGACTTCCCGCTAGCTAATCAAATCACTTTCTTAATATCCAAACTTCTGGCTTTTTTACTTTTTGTTTACGGATACGTTTTCACTGCCAAATTACTTCACTTTTAATCTATTCACAATTCGCTAACTCTCAAATTGGCAAATAAAGAATATATATATATTAAACTTAATTTTCATATCACGTTTTCTGTCTTTCGGAGAAGATTGGTTGAAAATGCTGGCCCAAAAGAATTCCCCAGAGGGTTAGTGGAAGGACATGTATAGATCCGTCACAACTCGAGGGATTTTTAACAATATTGCCTAATCATACGACATAGAAGCTGTCTATTTTCTGCATCATAAAATTCCATCAACCCCACAAACTTGGGCGTACAAGCCCAGTACCTAAAACTGACTATGCCACCTAGCCGACTTTTTTTTTATCTGTACAACAATCAAATTTTTTCTACGAAGCTTAACATGCAAAAGTTTAACATGTTTCGAAGAAAGATCTTTTTGTTGGTAAAATGATCTTTTTTGAAGTGATTTATAATATACAAAATTGTTTGTCTTGTTATGATTCTTGTCAAATTCGTTTTATATCTTACTAGTTTCAACTAGTACTAATTCGTATTAAGGTATCCGACTACTTGCGACAACTTTTTTAAAAAAATGAAAATATAAGGATTTTTTTGTTGGCTATGATTTTTTTAGTACATTTTAAGAAAAATATGCTAAAACTAAGAAGAGAAAAATAAATTATTATTACTAAAATGGCAAAAAAATGGATAAAAATGGATAAAAAAAATAACATAAACACGGCTCATTTTGTACCATAAGTTTCTGAATAGATTTTCAATTTTTCAATTCTGATATGTTGATATGCTATTCATTTTTGAAATGACATTCAGGATAAGAAATAATTTTATTTTTACAAAAACTAGAGCACTTTATCTTAATTATTATATGAAATTGCTGAAAAAACACAGTGATTATATTCACATAAGAGACTGTAATTGATAATAAAACAGTGATTGATAAATCTGATAGTTGAAACACTTCAACTATTATACAGAACATACACAAAAAATTTCAGCTATTTTTTTAAAAGTTTTTTTAGCAATCGCGCGCTGGCCCCGTTTGATTATTTTCAAAAAGTCATATTTCGAGTAAAACGCGTTTTGAAGTATGACATCTTGCTTAACGTAAAGACCTCGTCTTTTACTAAAACACTTGTAGTTTGTGTTCTAGTGAACGGAAAATAATAAACTTTATATTTGTATAAAGCTAATAAGATTGCCTATAAAATAAAATCATAAAAGAATTGTCAATATTTGGCAAAATTCGCAATTTTAGGGTAGTCGGATACCCTAAAAAAGTTTAATATTCTTCGATCCCTCTATATGAAAAAGGAGAACAAAAATATTTTACGTAATAATTAAAAGCTATATATCATTTTATTTATACTGGTATGAAAATATAATTAAATATAGCTTTAGAGCCTTAGACTTTAAAATTGCAATACGGGATATAAACGTTTCACAATTAGTAATAAACTACTTAAATTTTCCCCTGTGTCTCAGACATGTCTGTATGAAACATTTTCAACCATAATTCTTGTTAACGATTTCGAAAATTATATACTTTGAAATGTTTCTATATTTCTCTGACATATATATGAGAGCTATATTAACAGGTAATTCTTGTTTTAAATTTAGAAGATCACATATATAAAATACCATTTAAAGACATGAATTTCATAATGACGACTATAGACATATTTGAATAACACTAAAATGCAATTTTTTTTTAAAAAAAATGTTTTCTTAAAGATTTGAAAAATGCCGATAAATGGAACTAGATATTACAGAACCAATTCGTTACTAAAATATACTAATCCTGACACAACCCCCAAAACTAGAAATATTACAAACATTTTTCGATTTCTATATGAAATTTTACAATTATTTTTCTAATGAACTAAGACTTCGATATATTTTCAATTAGGGTGTCTAGACGGTGAGAAATTTTTTCCTCAATTGGGAATGTTGAAATCTTTTGTATTGAACTAAATAATTACAAAAGTTTTTTTTTTTTGTGTCAGTATAAACTGAGTCTATAAACAATTTTTGTTGTAGTGTTTATAAAGTAATTTTTGATACTTTTTTTTCGAAAAATGCTTTACCAACTGCATGTAATGCAATTAATTATAAAGTTTCATATTCCATATTATCATATTAAATTTTTAATACAGAACTCTTGGTAGGATAACACGAGGATAACGTGAAAAGTTATAAACTGACACTAAAAGACTGCAATTTTAAGTCACAAAATTATTTTATTTTTCGGCATAATCTCCTTTGATTTCAACACACTTCCAGTATTTCTCCAATACCTGTATTCCATCCAGGAAGTGAGAGACTGGAAGAATGTGAAAACAATCTAAGGCACTCTCAACTTTCTTTGTTGGACATGAAACCTTTCTCGGAAACAAATTTCTTTAAGTCTGAGAACAATTGGAAATCAGAGGGTGCCAAATCCGGAGAATAGTGGGGATGGACGAGAAATGCGTACCCAAAATCCCATAGTTTTCCTATCGTTAAAGCACCTTTGTGCTCAGATGTTTTGTCCTGGTGAAATATTTTTTTCTTCAAGCCTGAACTCTTCTGCATTTTGGCATCCAACCGGTCAAGATGGTTGGAGTGATAATCAGCTAAAATTATTCTGCCATTTTTGAAGGTAATCAATTGATTACCTTCAAAATGTCAGAATAACAGAATGCCTTTCGCATCCCAAATGCGTCAGCCATGACTTTTCCGGCAGATGAAATCGGCTTCGCTTACTTTGGCACTGAATCTCCAGCTTCCACCAACTGCTTTGTTTGCTGTTAAGTTGTTGGCCTATAGTGGTGGACCCATGGTGACAAACCGATGCATAAAAATTGGTAGGATTCCTATTGAATCACTTCAAACTTTCCTGCGAAGATCGTTTGCGCATTTGTTTTTTATCGGTATTCAGCAAAAAGGGCATCCATCTTGTGCAGAGCTTTTGCATCCCTAATTCTTTGAGAAATATGTTTCCCACTGTTTCTTCCGATATTCCCATAGTCCAGCGTTTCTCAAACTGTTGGGCTCACCCCCTAGGAGGGCGTGATAACTCTAAAATGGAAGCGCAAGGATACTAAAATGTCGAAAACAAAAGATTATTTTTAAAAAAAATCATTAATTCACTGAAAGTGAGCAAAATACATTGACATAAACAATAAAAAATAAAATTAACATTGACACTGGTATAATACACTTATAAATGTATCAGTACTACAGAATGCATTTTATGATTAATTTAACAATACAAAGTTAAGAACAAATTTATTAATTTCCAGTGACCCCATTGGCTGGTCACATATAAAATTACATACAGAGATTAGCGTTTATCTTGATAATTTGTTCGGTTTATAAATAGTCCCTTCACTGCTGATTAAAGGTTACGCGATATTCACTCCCCAATGCCTCCGTTATCCACGTATTCGTGTGTATGTGATGTATTGGAGGGAAGGGGAAGAAAATGAATAAATATAAGTAAATCCTTCGCAAACAGTGTCAATATCCCTTTATTGCATTCCAACGCCTTCCGAATAATTTTATAGATAGCAGTGCACAGAAAAGATCGTACTTCTGAAAGACATATATACGTCCAGGGCATTTAACGCATGGGTTGAGTGAGATGTATATATCCGACGATGGTACTTAAGAGGTTAAAGTCATATTGTAGCTTCAGCGTCAGAGCATAGTATTCCTTGAATTGAGTGGATTGTTATTTGTATGGAGGGAGGGGGGGGGCAATAAAACTTATGATTGAATATTGGGTCGCAAATATAAAAAGTTTGAGAAGCACTGCCATAGTCTGAGTTATTCACACTCCCCTTCGCTTACCTATCGTCTAACACGATATCAGGCACTTTTCTAATTTTTTGAGGTGAGGTTGCAGCTTTAGGCCATCCTTTACATGGGTCATCTTCGAGGGACGTGCAGCCACGTTTAAATTCAAGTGCCCACTTTTTAATGGCTGATATGTAAGGAGAAAAGTCATCGTAAGTTTATATAAATTTTGGTTGAATTTGCTTAGGGGTTAATCAGTTCAGAACGGAGAATGTAGAGTCCACACAATGTTCTAGCTTATCCATTTTAACGAAAAATACAAAAGACGTGTACTACAAAAATTCGTGTACGCAAACTACTACAGAAAACAAGTTTCATAGAACAAGTAACACATGCACCCGGGCAGAAAACACAATTTTTTGCTTTTGGGAACGCCATCTCTGTGTCAGACCAATGATTTTTCCTATTATTCTCGTAAAAAGATGGCATAATATAAATGATATAGCAAGTGCAATTTTTAAAATTAATTTTAAGATACAAATGTCTAATTTTCTTCACTTAATTGTAATTGTGTGAACAATTTAAATATTTCAACATTAAGGAAATATGTAAAAACAATTTAAAGATTTTGTTTCGTAAAAGAAATTATTTATAATAATCTCAATTTTTCAAGGGAAATATGAAAATAAACTTCCACTTAAAAAAACAGAATTTTATGGAAATTTTGAAGAAAATGAAATATTGTATTATAATTATTGGAAGGGGGTGGTGGTAATTATGTGTATGCAACAAAAAGGTAAAAAAAACATCGCTAAATAATAAAAGAATGCAATAAAATATTTTTCACTTTATCTTGCACAATGATTACAATGCTTGCGCATTACATCTTAAGAAAATACAAAATATTTTTTAAAGGATGAAATAGTTTTTGTGTGTTTGCTGTTTCAACATGAAAATAAAACTGTACAATTTTTGTCTTACTTGTTTAAATGCAGGAACTAAATAAGTAGTACCAAAGTCAAACTGCCATATGTTTTTCACAACTTGCTTTAGAAATACGTCAGTTTTTTCAGGGGAGTTGTTCCTCATTTCCACTTAAATATGTATTTTTATCGTTTCTTACTGTCATTATGTATCTTTTGGAATGACACCTGATTTCCCATGTGAAAAGAAGTAAAGCTAGCTGGAAAAATTTCTTAAAAAATATGCTGTCCAGTTCTTCCGTTTTTTAAAGATATGCCACCATGGGAAGTTGAGAAACACGTCCTGAAATGCTTGTGGCCCTGCAAATTCCGTAGAGAACATGGATCTATTCTGCATGTGCTGCAGATTTCTTTTTGAATGTTCATTTTGACTCTGGGAGCATCTCTTGGTTTGATTCTTGAAACAGTGGGGTTCCACGAAACGTATCTTAAAAAACACTGGCGTAGATCACTGAAGATTGATGTAATTAGCTGACGTACTTGCGTTATTTGGGATAAAGATTTCAAGGGAAGACAATAACGGTTGCATGTTTTTATTTAAAACGATCTTAATATTAAAGGAAAGTGAAAACGACGAAAGCAAATGCCTAAAGTTAAACAACTTGAAATGGATTATCCCAACTTTCCTTTCCTAGATAAGTTGATTTAGTCCATGTCATGCGACAGAAATGCACGTGCAGCTATTATCTTCCGAAGCTAGTTAGCTTTGCCCAGCGATATATTAAAGATGTTTTTTCTTAAACCGCGTTGAGCATTAAACTCTGTCAACGCTTAGGTAAAACAGCAATGGATACTTTGTAAATACTAAGTAAGGTGTATGGTGAATCTACCATGGGGAGATCCAACGTTTACGAATGGCATAGGCGTTTTAAAGAGAGCAGCGAATCCATCAAAGATGATGAACGCGTTGGACGACCTTCGACTTCATGGAATGTGGAAAATGTTGCGTTGGTGTTTAATTGTGTTCGAAACGATCATCGCCAAACACTTGCACAAATCGCTGAAGCTACAAATTTCTCGAAGACGTCGTCTGAGGGAATCCATTCGCGTAAATGGCCTCAGTTCTGGCAGAGTGACGACTGGTATCTTTTGCATGACAACACACCATCACATCAATCCAATTGGTAAAAGAGTTCTGCGTCAAAACTCTCACTAACGTGCTTCCAAATTCCATCTATTCACCAGACTTAGCCCCATGTGACTTTTAACTATTACCATTATTGAAAAAACATTTAGAGCGACACCGTTTTGTGTAATCAGATGAGGTGAAAGCAGCATCACAGGAGATCTTACGGGAAATTACAAAAAATGTCTTCCAGAAGTTATACGAACGCTGGCAAAAGTGTACCGTCGCCCAAGGGAATCACTTTGAAGGTGGATGTGCTTCGGTTCTGTGAACTATTCAGGAAAAGGTTTTCTACACCTGACCCCCGAGCTTTTGGATTGTACTACGTATATAATTTAGCAATGACTTTATTCATGCTTTAGTATATCTGTAGGGACACTTTAACTCAATGCTTCTCAAACTTTCAATATTTGCGCCCAATTTTCATTCATAATTTTCACGTGTCCCCTTCATACCACAGCTATGTAATACTGTTTTTCAATAATATAGCAATAATATTGAACATCAACGCGCGCGAGCGCTAAAGATACAAAGCGATATCAATCATAAACTACACATATTATCTTTATTCTGTATATGACATGCCCATGGAAGTCATTAGTAATTATTAAACTTATTTCTAATGAACTCTTATCTAAATTAATTAGCAAATACTTTTTGCTGTACTGATACATTTAAAAGTATCTTATATCAGTGTGAATATGTACTTTATATTTATTATGCCAGAATGTATTTTGTTTTGTTTCTTTTCAGTAAATTGATAATTAATTTAAATCTATTATTTTAGACTTTTCGATATGCTCGCGCCCCCAAGTAGGGTTATCCCACCTCTTCCTAGTGGGTGTGTCCCACAGTTTAAAAAACCTTTTAAAAAACACCCATTATTTTTCTTTAAATGAATGCAACTCTGGAAATAATGCGAATTTTTCAAAACTTTAAGTTCAGATTCAACTTTATTAAAATTACATCTTTAACTATATTTCAATTCTCATTGAACCAATGTGCCACAATTATTGAAATAGTCTACCCAGAATTTACTGAATCGCCTGTCAATATATCTTTCAAGTATGTCAATGTCAATGAATAAAATTTAAAAAAAAATACCAAGCACTTATAACTAACTATTAATGAATCAGAATTTCTTCTGGTATTCGTACCTATACAATTATGAGGTAACATTCCTTATACCTTTCATTTAAAGACTCAATCACCGATTCTCCAACAAAATCATTCTATGATCTCACTGGAAATAACCTTTATGGTCGGCGGATAAGGAACATAATCCCCTCTTTGGAATGGTTTTTCGTTAATGATCTTTCTCTCTCTCTCTCAATCTTGAGGCGCACAACAAATACCAACAACTTACAGTAACTTCCGATTTTACGACTGATCTTCCCATTAGCAGTCTAGAATAGTGTTGTATTTTTTCATGGAACATTATTGTGTTACATCAGTTGCTTAAAAAGTATTTTCTTTTGGTGGCATTGGGGATTATCGTAATCTTTGAAGCACAAACAGTTTGTTACTTGGATTGTTAAAATTAAAGAAACGGGTTTATAAACAGAAATAATCTCAATGACTATATAGAATAAATATTTAACTTTTCAGGGGTGAAAAAATGTATTGCAAGATTTTCTAAGTTGCAATGTATACAAATCGTTCACAAAATCTGTCCTATTAAACATTTTTTACAAAGAGAAGATAATATAAACAAATAGATTAAAATAGCATTGTATATAAATGATATTTATCATTATCAAATTTATTACTTAAAAATTTGAAGGCACTAAAATCTACAATAAATATATCAATAATACTTAAATTTCTTTGAAGAATTTTCACTTATTATATTACAGTAAGTAAAATGCTTACTTAAAATGAAGATCTGAAAATAAAATTTTCATTATGCATTACGAAATTTACCCATCCTACAGAGAAGTGAATATAATTATTAAAGTAATAAATAGGGAAAAAACGATATTAGTTTTTAGAATTCTTAATTTGAATAACAATGCATATATATGTTACATTAAATTCCTTTTTTCCTCTTAGTTACATTATCAGTGGAATTATTGAAACGCAAGCGATAGCCAACTGATCCTAATAGGCACCGGTTACGTTCAAACCCACAAATTGATGGCGAATTGAGGAGGAAAGACGCTTTTTACCGGTATATTTTTTCAGCCCGTTTACATGATCTAGTGATTGGTTGATCGATTCACGTGACTATAACATGGTTAGCGCGAAAAAAACAACAACCAATAAACGTTAACTGTAATAAATGTCAGCCCCATGTCAATCACATCAACAAATGATAGAAATATCAAGGTAACCATATTGTAATGTTATCGCCCACCATGGAGAACATAAACACCAACTTGGCGAGTAGCACTCGTATATCAAGCTAGCACCAAAAATGTCCCGTTTCAAAGCTTTTATTTTTCTACGAACTTGTAGAATTGTCCAATTTTTTCTGAATTCTCCACAAATTTATTTATACGTTTCGGAATCCCGACAGTTCTATCAAATTTTTGTTGTAATTTTTTTGCTTTCAGCCAGATGTTAATTAAAACTCTTATTTCTTCAGTGCAGCAACGGGCACAATATATAACAACAGCCATCTTTCAATAAATGAATCTCGGTCGCAATGCATCATGGAAAAGTTTGAAAACGAACTCGATTTTCTCCGCATTTACCTGCACCAAAGCGGTACAAAAATCAAACCCGCTTTACATGCCGGTATAATACAGGGTCTTCGTATAAACGGGTCTAGAGAAGATCGATACTGGTATTCTGCCAGCAATTGCCCTCCATGTAAACCGGGGTTTAGTGAACTCATAAACATTATTGAACCTTTCAAGTCATGACGTTGATATCTGGGGTCTCTAGAAAATCTCGGTCGCAATGTATCATGGGAAAATTTGAAAATAAATTCGCTTTTCTCTGCATTTATCCTGCGCCAAAGCGGTTACAAAAATCCAACCCGCTTTACATACCGGTATAGTACAGGGTCTTCGTATAAACGGGTCTAGAGAAGATCGATACTGGTATTCTGCCAGCAATTGCCCTCCATATAAACCGGGGTTTTGTGAACTCATAAACATTATTGAGCCTTTCAAGTCATGACGTTGATATCTGGGTCACTAGAATATCAACGTGTAAAGGGGATGGCATACATTAAATCGGCAGAGGGCTTAAGTCCTCACATCATGGTGTGGAAGTTTGGAGAATGACTCTACAGCAGAGAAGTGTCACCCTCGTCACTTTGTTGTTGCTCAAAATAAATAGAGGCAATTACAATAACCTCATGTTACTCCAAAGTGAGGCATTTATTAAAAAAATAACAAATCAATAATTAAAAATACTTTTGGATTATTTGAACGAGTCGTTTTACTCCTATAAATATTATTGTAAAAATCATGGATCAAAATTCTAGATGATGTAGTTCCTTTTTAGACTTTTAGAAATTTACTTAAACTTTGGAAAACAGGAGAGGGCTTGCTGAAAGTTAGTACTTATACATTGAAAAATGAGGGGATGAAATCGTGTAAATAAGTCAAAATCTAATGAGAATATCGGCAATTGTATGTCATAGGCTCCTGGATTGAGCTTGAAGGCTGAAGTGTTCAAAATAAAGCAATATAAAAAGTATTAATTTCTTTTGATGTAGTAATATTTGCTTGTTTAGGTACAGTAAAAAATAAATATGGATGACACCTTATTAGTTTCTCATTTTCCTAGAAAATTTATCTAGTAACATACTTAAATTGCATATCTTCTCTGAAAAGGAATTTTACTACATGCTAATTATCTTCCGCCTTTGTATATAAGTTATACGCATAATACGATCCAAATTATTTTTAAACAAAGAGGATCGAATTTATGTAGTTACTCATGCAGTTTAGTTATACTTTTGATTTCTCAAAGTTATACCAATGGTAATTAAATACATATGATAAAAAATGAGCTTTAAATAAAGTATAACATGCATGCGAATGTACAAAATTAATTAAATTGATGATTGTGCTTTTTATAAATTTGTTTATTATAGTAATTCAATTAGCGAAATTAGCATCCAAAGCTTAATGCCAAGTGTAATCTTATTAAGCTCGCAAAACAAATGTTATTTTCTCTTGATGGCGCTTCTATAATTTAATTTAAGAAGTTCCATAAAATAGTTAATGTGAGCATATTAGTTTTTTCTGCTGTATTTATTTTCTTAAGCTTCAAGTTTCGAAGCATAAGATATAATACATTTCAGGAACTGCCTTGGTATTCGGCCAAGCATTTGTTTCCGTGACGGCAAATTAAATAGGAATCCAATGTACATGATTTATTTCTAAACAATGAATATCCGATATTAAAAATTTCTTGCTTATTATATGAATCTCATTTACAATTCAGTTATAAGTTTGATATATAGTTCACAATCAAATGTAATATATTTTCCGCAAGGTATGGTCCTAATATATATTTTTTATTAACTTTCCAATTCCAGTCACAGCTTTAAAAACATCACTTTGAAACGAGTTTAAATCCCTTCTACCATGTGACACAACTAAAGGTGTGGAAGGAATTAAAAGATCACTCGACATGGTAAATTCCTATTATTTTATATATCACTATCGTCAACTAAAACACAAATAACACTTTAAATAGGATAATTTAATCACGCAATAGAGAGAAGAGAAAGAGATTCGCGTTTGGAGAGAATATGTTCAATACTGGTGGCTCTTCCTTAATATTACTTTACACAGAGCTTATGTATTTAATGTCCTCACTACTACTTTAACACTCTAAACATCAAATATAAGATGACAATACCAGAACTAAATGCAGTCTACCACTCTATCCAACTAAACTCTAAAACTTCTTGGTTATAATCTTTTACAAGGACTTAAACCAATTCTGGTAAGCTTCACCTTGTAACTATCTTGTCACCTCTTGTTAGCTAAACTTCAGACTTTCTTACTTTTTGTTTACCTATTCTCTTCACTGTCAATTCTCTAACTAATCACTGTTCATTTCACTTTTAATCTACTCACAGTTCACTAACATTTAAACCTGCGAAGATGGAATATATATAATAAACTTAATTTGCATATTACGTTTCCTTCTTTTAGAAGATTGGTTAAACTTTGCTGCCCAAAAGAATACCCAAAAGGACTGTTAGTGGAAGGTCGCGTATAGATCCGTTACAACTTATATTGCTGAATGTATATACTATTATTAATTTGTTTTTTTTTCATTTAAAATGGATTTTCTCAGTGAGCATATGCATTTTCTTTAAAAAAAAACAATCTTGATGGGAAGACTTGCCGAATATAAATCCATGCTTAAAATTTCTACAAACTAAAAAAAATGCATTAATGAAAACGGTAATGAATAAAAGAAAAGCACTAAGTAAAACAAAATAAAACAGATGAATTATTTATGATTTTTTTAAATGCATAAGTAAATTAAAAATATAATCAATGTTGGCTAAAACTCATACGAAGAGATTTGTGCTGCTGATCTAATAAAGTAAAAATAATTGTAAAAATAGTTTTCAATTATGAGTGTAGCCACTGCAGTATGAATGATATGGGGCCCCAAAGCTACAAGGGCTCGAACATGGGCAATCAAAATATCAAAAAATGTTATCAATAGTACCATTAACAGAGTTACCGTCG
Organism: Trichonephila clavata; assembly: GCA_019973975.1. Taxonomy (NCBI): domain Eukaryota; kingdom Metazoa; phylum Arthropoda; class Arachnida; order Araneae; family Nephilidae; genus Trichonephila; species Trichonephila clavata. Next base: position 7,153 of record BMAO01032233.1, on the reverse strand, counting down.
CCAATCAAGTGCCTCCAAGGAATTTTGATACAGACCCCACTGACTCCACCAGAAACAATAAAACTAATGTTTAAAACATATAGAATACTTAATACTTAAATATTTAAATTTATTTACTATAGAGTTTCCTTTTTAACTTAGAACTACATCTTTGATAACTTCTTTATGCGATTTGATGATCTAACATCCAATAATGTTTGTTTTTTCTCAATGGAAATTATAAAAAATCACTCACAAATAAGTCCAAATTCATAGCCTTATTTCCAAAATGATATGGTATAAATAATTTTTTATACGCTTTTTTTCTTAAATCCTATTGCATTTTGTTAATTCATGTAAATTACTATATATATTATGTATTTTTTATAAGAAATGTATTGTTAGTTAGAAGAAAGTTTCTGCAAAAAAGCAAAAGTTGGCAACACTGAAACGCGTGAACTGTTTCGCCGGACACACGTGATTAAAACTTGAAACTACGATGTCATTTGCATGCTTAGCCCATTCATGTAAATTTTTATTTACAAACATACGTAAGATTATACATTTAAATTAGCAAAAGATATTGAGATTTTTGGTGAAGAAATTCGTGCTTCAAATTTTTGTATCAATTCATACCATTCAATACAAAATATGTAAGGGATAACTGACATAATAATGTCGATTTTAACCAGATTTATGACGAAATACTTTCTCTATACCACCCAATACCATGTAAATACACATTAACGTTCTCAAGAATAGAAAAACCAGTCTCACCAGAAAACAGCGCCAACTAATGCCAAGTGCATGTTGATGGGCCCACAAATCAGCAAAATAAAGCGTAAAAATGTATCCCACTTGTTTGGCGAGCTGGTCTAGTTTCTTATGAGATTGTACAGCAGTAAGAAAAAAGAGTATCGCTACTTGTTTCATAATAGTTACTTCCGAAACAATCACTCTGCAGTATTGGGAACCAGAATACTAATATCTTTTCTAATAATAGTCACTGTTTTCTGTTTGGAGACTGTTTTCTGGATTCAATATTGTTTTTGTGTAGATTTTGGTAAATGGTTTTTGCCCCTTTGAGTTAGGAAAGTAATAAGTAATAAATTGTGGTATGTTTTTTATACGAAATTGTCTGTTAGAAATAAAGATGTTTATTATTGATCTGAATGTTACATGCAATTATTAAGAAAAATTAACTTAATCACAGTCATGATGTATGTAATAAAAAACTGCAGTGAAATCGTTAAACACGGAACTGAGGGAGACTGAAATATTTGCTCGTGTTAAAAGATTTACCATTGCTAAACAAAATTAAGTTATGAGTGTATTTATTTACACAGATATGTGAATATATGCATGAATTTAATAAAAATGAATGAAATAAAAACAATCCTTAGAGAAATTTATTAAAAAAATCTTCATGGTTTTGAAAAACAAAACATTTATTGAATGTTTTGATTTTTCATTATATATTCTTTTTAAGCATCACTTTGTTCGATGTCATTTGTTATTTTTATGTTTGTTGTCGTTGATGATGTTTGTTTATTCCTTTTACCACTTGAATGTGCGTCTAATTGACTGCGCATACTTTCATGATGTTCCTTGTTTCGGATGACGTGGGAACAGGAGTGGCATTATTCGTTTCATTTTTACGTCAGAATCTGCATCAATGATATTTTTTGAGCTTTGAACAAACTCCGAAATGTCTTTGCCAACTCAAGTTAAATCTATCGAGGTTCAAACATCTTCCACGAGTGTGGTGTGCAAACTAGAAAAAAAATGCCAGGACGGTGTCGTGCTCGTCATTTGACCGTTGCTTAAGATTACGAGGTACGTCACTAATAGCCTTCATGTTGCTCTTCAGTGGGCGTAAAATAAAATAAATCGAATTCCCATAAATCCGTCTTAGTTCACCAGTTCTGTATTTTAAAGTATGTATTACATTACTTTGCTTCATTTCTGTAAGACAATACATGTTTTTAAATTTACGAAAACACTTTATGTTCAAAATCGAATAAATAGCACAAAAATATAAATGTTTTTGTTCCATGGCTAAAATTCACTGTACAGTTGTCAGATATATAATCTCACACAGCTTTATTTTACTCATTTTCTTGCGCTATAATATACATACGCATATTACTAGTTGATATACCGTTCTTCATATGGGTGAATTGAAAAATTAAACAATACAGATTGAAGGATCAAGAAGTTTTTAATGAGTTAATTTTACGCGATTGCAAATGTAACAAAAAAAAGCTTTTTGCTTATCTTAGCTGAACAAAAACAAAACATATTTGTTAAGTTTAAAGTTCGAAGGTCTAATAGCTGATAAGAATTTTTTTTTTATTCTATAGCGCCCCATAACTCTCTGGTGGTTTGATTTTTGTAAATACCTTCCTAAGCTGATCTCGGTTCAGCAAAAGTAACACAGTGTTACAAATTTTGTGTAATGAACGCTTAAAATAGTGCAAATATATATTCTGGATGTGTAATACGTTAATATTTATTTCTGTTGTATTTATTTTATGTTAAAACTGTAATATTCGCAAGCAACGCCGTTCCTATATATTATAATGGCGAATCAATGGAAACATAGCGAAATGTTGGCGATAGAGCCAAGTTGACATCCTACTGGCAACTTGACGATGGATTGAATGGTGCAGAGGTTGATATACTATAGTGCTACCCGGTGTAGAATTGCAACAAAAAGGATTGCACAAAAACCTTTTCCGAAAAAGAATACATATTTTTGCCAATTTGCACAGTGATCGGTTGATAATAAATCATAAAAAAAAAGTGCATTGAATAAAACTATCAATTTTTATTGTATTTATGGTTCACTAATTTAGAGATAATGGCTTACACTTAAAATATAGATATATGCTGTCGTGAGCTTTTTTGTATACGTGATTATATACATATAATCTGACGGTTTTACAAGCACGCCAGAATAGCTTGCGATGGCACAATTTTTTTATCGTTATATTTTGGACATTTCACATAATATCTTTTTATAAATTATAGCATATGTGTATTCTGATCTATAAGCTATATTACTGTAAAGTTTCATTAAAATTCATTCAGTTGTTTTTGCGTAAAGAGTAACAAACATCCATACATACATCCAAACATGCGCTTTTATAATACTAGTAAGGATTTAAAAAATAATGGTTGTACAATAATGTAGTCCTGTGTTATCTATAAACTAGACAAATTACTTACGTTATAGCACAATGCCATAAAAGTATTTAAATATTACACACAAAAGGAAATGTTTTGTGGCACCGGTAGTCTAATGGTCAAGATTGGCAAGTGTTGTCAAATCGTGAGCTCGAGTCCTTATGCATCGGAGAGCCTGCCATGAAGTGGGTTGATACACGTTAAATCTGATCTTGAGGTTAAAGTTATACCGTTTGGTGTGATGTAGTTTTGGAAAAGAGATGCCTCGGTGATGCCTCATGATTAAAAATTAAGCTGTCCGCCAAATATGCTACGTATTATTTCCCAGTGCGCCGTTAATAAGCACTGATTCATAAACAAAAGTAAATTTAATTTGATGTTAATGCACAAGTTTCATTTAGAGAACTTTGTTACGGTTCTCTCTGAGCTCCTTCAACTAATAATACTTGTGGGGAATTTCTGGCTTTAAAAATTATTTTATTAGAAAACTCCACTTCGAAGAAGAAAACATGATTATGTGCTAATTAAGACTACTATATATAGTCTAGATTTTCAAGTTAGAGAGATATAAGATAGACTGCTATCGGAGCAGAAATTAATCAAATTAAATGTGAATCACGGATGTTTAATATTTGATAACTGAATTACTTAAGGTGACGGATGGTCACTGGAGATTAAATCTAAATTAAAAAGATAAGAAGTCAAAGCGATCGCCTTGAGTAAGTGTGGTTAGTATACCAGTTTTCTCATATTTCGCTTACCTCCTTTATTGTCGGCTTGGTGATTATTTGAGGGCATCTCTTAGTATGGATCGCGATTGTATTAGTGTGGTGATTAATATTGTGAATAAATTAGATTATCTGGTTGTACTATGAATAGTGTTCCTTCAAATTCTACTACACCTTTAGGTTCGCAGAGGCAACTTCAAAGAAAGCACAACTAATTTAAAAATAGAATTTTAAAACGTAAAATCACGAGCTGTAATACAGATTTTAATTTATTCCATATTTTAGCATACTTATTAACCTTTTGAAATTTAGATTATGTCTTAAGAATTCATTGTAAATTATAATATGTTTTGAAATATTTGCATTCCTAAAAAATAACTTATCAAAAGGCTTTTAAAAAACGCTGTTCCTAAGCATGGAGATAATTAAAACTTCGATTTAATAAAAAAAAAGTTGTATCTTAAATGACTTTTTCGGGAAAAATTGGAAATTTTATAGTACTTTAATTTTTTTTTTTATCTTTAGCTTTAACATTTTATCTAAATATTCATAACGGTTTCCTTTCGAGGTTTTAGCCACATAGCTACAAGCTTCAGTAAAGTCTGTTTAAATCTCTATGGTCCATGATTGTTGCTGTCTTTCCTTTAAATACTTTGATTCCGCCAAATCCTTTAAGTAGTGTCCAAAAGATAGATTAAACTGCCACGTGTCAAAATATTTGAGTCCACAATTAGTTTTCTATTCCTTTTCGTATGCAAACAGGAGATCCTTTTGGTAAACGGAAAATTTACCGGTGACGGAATCTTGCACACCGGAAAACACATTAATTCCAGGAATGTAGCAGCAGCAGTTAGAATTAAGAAATAAATTACTGGATGCAGTTTTATTTTATGAAGAATTTACTTTTTTAGCACGAGAGATTTTAAAGGATTTATAAAACATTTTTTGAAGTTTATATGAAATATTTCCATTTTGTAATGAAACTGTGTCAAGAAATTTTTCAGTATACATCATATATTCTTAAAAATATTTGTTATTAACGAATGTCAAGGAAATAAGAACAAAAATATGTCCCAAATTCAAAACAAATAATTATCCTGATGCATAGTTTGATTTAGTTTTGCAACGTTCAGTTAAATTGTTCAATAAACATTATGAACCTGACATAACTCATCGCACATAGGGCTGATGTACACTTCACTTATAGAGGCTTCAAATTCCTTGCGTGATGTGGATTTTAAAGAGGTGTCACGTAGGTGGCATCCCCACGTCATCTGGCGATGAGTTTAAAATGACAAGTTCCGTCGAAAAATTTACCTCAAGTAGGCTTTTAGTGCGACTTCTGGAACGAAAGCAATTAATGAATGGAACCAGCTCCAGACCTAAAAACATTTGATTCACGATAGTTTGAATTATGCCGCTATGAAGCGGTCATTAATGAAATCGATTCCTTCCACCTGTCAACCAAGCTGTTTTTATGCAGAAATTTTCTCGTTCTATATCCTTCCGTTCCATTAAAAATCTTATTAAAGCCGTGATCGTGGCCGTGGTAACCTAGTGGCCAAGGCAACGGACTCGTGGCCAGCGTGTCCTGTGTTCAAGCCTGATGCAGATGAAGACCCACCGTGTCAGGGATGATGCACGAAAAATGTGTCGAGAGCTCAAACGTCCTCCCGTTGGTGTGGTGTGATAGTTTGGAAAAGGGGTGACAGCTCAGGTTTCTTCTTCGTCACTTGACCCTAGTTCAAAATTACGAGGTCCGTAGCCAAAAGCCCTTGTGTAGCTGATCAACGCGACGTTAATGTTCACTCACTCAAAGCACGTGTTCAGGAAGTCCTCTACAACCGTGTTTCCTACAAGTCTTGAATAATTTGAATAATGGTCTGGGGGGGGGCGAATTTGTGTAATGGTCCAAGATGTAGAGCAGTCGCTGAATTACGACTATCACCGGACATGACTGCCTGCGAGACCATCTGTATAGACTCAAAGTTGTTTCTTCCGATATGCGTTCTGTGCATTTTGGAGACGTCATGAACTCCACACATCTTCTACAGTGTCCAGCTTTGCACAAGACGCTTCTTGCCGAGCGTTACTGGGGGGTAGATATATTTAGATTAATGAACTCTGTGTTTCGGCTTATTTGTTGTATTCTGTTTTCTCTTTTCTTTATACTTGTTATCTGTGGTAACTGTTTATAATCTGTCATTAGAAATAAAAACCCTTGCAATTAGATATGTGTATTTTTAAATGATCACCAATTCAAAGCCATATAATCCAACAATGGTCTAGCTATTGCCCATTAATTTACGTTAGCGCGGATCTTTAGTGCAATCAGCTGATGTTACCTCACATCCGTGTACTTTGACCCTTCCAGAACTTAAATCAGCCAATGAGTAAATCGCTGCAACCATTGCTGCTAGCTCCTATACATCAATTTGTCCTTTAGTTCGATGACTAACTTGGTATGGAACCCAATTCCAAGCATCCGGACTATATTACTACGTTCGAAGTCTTCCAATAGGCTGCAAGCCTTTCAATAAACGTTATGACTTTTTTTCAATATTGGTCTTCAAGAGAACTAACACTAGAAACGAGTAAAGCCTAAATCATCTTAACATGTATCTATTTTATACAATGCTGCGCTGGAAAGTGGCAATAGAAACTTTAGTCGCTATGATCTCCGAGCTCGTAGCTTGGCGCGCCATTTGAAGACCCGCGAGTAAAAGAGTTAATTCACGTTAAATCTACCGTGGGCTCAAAGCAATTTGGTTAGAAAGGTATGGTAGTTTTTGAGGTAGTAGCTCATAGTGTGCGTTGCTCTCGTCACTTTAGGCAGTTCAAAATTACGAGTTCTTTGTCCATAACCCTTGTGTTACTTTTTAGTGGGACTTTAATAATCATTCATTCGTCCGCAGTAGTTTGGAAAGGCGAATTAAGGTTGAAATTGACATTTATTGCCCTTGATAATTTTATCATTTACGTACTTGAATAAAGAAACTTGTGAAATTTCGAAATAATAGGATTGTTATAAAGCGTATACAATAGAATGTCGTTTATCCGAATCAATTGGGACCGGACACCGATTCAGATACGCGATTGTTCAGATATCGAAAAACCGAATGCGAGTAGATGCTGTATAAGAAACCGGATACTATAAGAATATTGAAAGTCATCCCATGCGGGAAACGTGCTTCAAGAAAAAAGAAAAATAGGGGCAAATGTCGCAATTGTGTACCTTTATTCTGAAAATAATAACT
>BMAO01032232.1:0-29468 GCA_019973975.1 Trichonephila clavata | reverse complement strand
CTTAATCCATTATTTATACACTGGCTTTAACATGTTTGTAAGAAAAGTACAAAAAATACAAGAAGAAATCACGTTTAATAAAAAGAATATAGAATGTATGTTATATATTTTTTAAAAAAATATTTAACTTATATATATAATGCTAAAAATATAATGAAGCAAAGCTCACCTTGTATATTAACATTCAATGAAGAATAACACGAAATGAGTAATAAGTAAATGAATGAGCAAATTATCACTCGCATGTTAAAATCATTTGCTGAATTATATAGGCTGATAATATATAAGATCACAATATTTGTTTGATTTCAATAATTAAATCAAACTTTAGTATAGAATCAAAAGTTCAAATTCACATAAACAAATTGTTTATGGAGCAGCAAGTAGCGTCCTGTAGAAGCTGTGTATTACTCACCTACTAGTGACGCCGCGTATCGGCAGATCTTAGAATTAGAGAGAAATAGTTTTTAAAATAATATGTATCTAATTTAAAAAATTGAAACTCTAAAGAATAAGATTTTATTTAATTTGAATTTTTACTGAAAGTATACCTGATAAAATAGCATAATCTTTTAAATTTTAATAGAATTTCTACACAATCCTTTTAGTGTTGTTCGAGTTATCTTCGCGTTTTTTCAAAAAAGTTTAATAACCAGTATCATAAGTAATAGATGATTATTCAGAAATCACTAAAATAAGCTTTTCAGTTATATAGAATCACCGAATGAATTCATAAGGGCTCCCATTATTTTTCTTACAGATTTGAAGCTTTTTGGGCATATTAATACTGTATAAATACATATCTTTTATGTGAGATTTTATCGAAAAATTTTATTAAAAAATTATGAGTTAAGATGTGCATGTGTGAATTATCCTCTTTTTGAAATCTTTCACAAATTACATTATATATGATTCTTTAAAGAAATGTTTCCGTTAAAGGATAATCCATACACACATACACCATACATTGTGAACTTGGAACATTTACATAGTGAATAAATCCATACACAAAATTATTCATTGTACAACCGATTGTGCAGTGATTGTTAAAAAACTTTTTAAATTTAGTTCTTTTTAACATTAGTAATATAAAGAAAATTAATATTTTGAATGTGAAGATATAAAAGATAATAAAGGTATAAAAACTGATCAGCATGAAAATTGCTTTAGAATTTTAAGACAAATTACCACTTTTGGTGATTTTGTCAGTAAGAACAAAAATAAAATGTGGTTCTCCTCAATCAGAGAAGAGAAATATAAAATACTTGAAACTTCTTAACGAATAAAAAGTTTTTAAATATATCTGAGAGCAAGTTTCGAAATAATTTCAATAAACTTCGTAAATAAACCAACATTAACCTAAACTTTGAAAATGGAATTATATTACCCAAAATCATAAATAAATCTACTTTTTTACAAATTTTCATGTCTTAAAACTATGAGTCTTATGATATTTTTAAAAAAGTCTTTGATTCACTTTATCATTTAAGTTGAGAATACTGTAAATTTCAAATAAAAATTTGGATTTTTTTTTTTATCAATCTCTTATTTTACTGAATATTTTATTTCTATAAGAATTGTTTAATTTCGTATACCTACATCTTTACTAAGTTTTTTTTTAACATGTTATATGATTATAATAGTTTCTTTTCTTTCCTGAATGTGGGTATTTCTCAAAATTTTATAAGTAGTATTTATAAAGTTTTCATTAGATATTTAAAGTTACTGGCAGAATTAATAAGAACCAGACTTTTTAAAGATAATTGTATTTTTTTAAAAAGAAAGGATAAAAATTGTTTTTGTCGTTATAATTAAAAGCATTTTCTCATTCATTTAAGTTAACTAAATGTTATAGGTATGTTTCAAGTTTGTTATTTTTAAAAGAATATAAGAATGTAATAATAAAAATTTAATTTATTATTGGATCATATACATTTTACTTTTATTCCGAATATCTATTTAATACTTAAAAATCCTCGTAATATTCCATACTTTTATAAATTTACAAAATCGAGACTTAAGAGAATTTAAAACATTAAAACACCATTAAAAATAATTTGGAAAAATGAAAAATTTCATATTTATCATTAATTCAAAATAAAGAACTTATTTTCAATGTTAAAATTTGTTTCAAATACAAAATTTCAAGTGTTACAGCTGCTTTCATTTTTTCCAGATATGTATTTAAAATGAAAAGTCTCATCTTTATTAGAAATCTTCAAATGGGTTCTTACTTCGAGAATGAACCCGTGAACGTTATTTTAAACTATATAAAATGAATTTTTATTGAGTCTAATACAATTCTCCAGGTATCTCAAGATGTACTGTGGTCATAAAGAACATTAATAATTGTGCTCATAACGTCTATAAGAACATTAAAAATTGGATACACAAATTTAATACTTGTTATATAAAAAATTTGTTTGTATTTATAACATCCAAAATAGTGGAATATTAAACATCTCAGTATTGTCTAACATTATTAAGTAATTATATTTTTGAATACTCATCACTAACTAGTGAAATAGAAATAATATGTTCCTATTTCATACATCAGATCTTATACGTTTTTAAATAATTTTTTTAAAACTTATCTCAAGCGAAATTGAAAATATGCATAAACTTGTAACTAGTTATATTTAGAAGCTCATTATGAAAAATTTCATAAGTATAAAGTACAAGTTAAAACCTTTATAATAAGAAAATATAAACCTTTAACTTTTCAACCTAAATGCGTAACACCACTATTATATTAAAAGTGTTTTCTTAAGTTGTGACTTTTATTCACTGCAAAAATATACTCAAGTATATAAAAGTTTCTTGTTATGATTAAAATCTAAAACAAATCTGTTGAACGAACAATGTCAATACGGTTAACTACAGTCTTTGTCATTTATTATAATTCAAAATTGAAATATTTGTATCTATGAAATTACATTGCTATACTGGTTCAAGTACTCTTAATAAAATACAAAAGTTGATAGTATTCTTTAGGTAAAATGGAATATGGCAGGTCACTGAAACTGTGCTTCATTCAAATTTCCCCTCTTCTATGTGACTTTAGCAAAACACATTAAGTAGTTGACAGGTTAGATTAATTTGAGCAAAAAGCAATCTGACTAATAAAACATTAAGTGCCACCTCACCCAATGTGATAATTATGACATTCGACTTGTAATCGAGAGGGCTCGGGTTCGAATCCCGAATAAGGCAGGGATGTATCTTCGGGAAAAGAAGTTGGACTTTCGCTTGAAATGGATTCCCGTCTCGAATGGAAAGCAGTGCACCCCTTCTGTTCTATGCTGGGATCATCGTCTGTATAATAAAAGTCTATAATCTTCTGTGATTATACTGTATGTTTCTGTTCATATATTCGTCTTTATCCCAGGATAAAACACACAACAACAATACACGAAGTCATTCGTTAATTTAAGAAAATTTATGTATCTGTATGAAAAAAGGGTTTAAAGTGGTTGAAATGATAAAAAGAAAAGACAAATATAATGAAAGATTGATAATTCTAGGATAGCGTGCTTAAGAAAAAAGACAAGGGAACTCTATTCGAAAAAGAAAAGACTGCTAGGGTGTGTCATAATACCATTCTTAGCTAAAATATAACTAAATACAGCTACACTTATTAACTAAATGGTGCAAATACAATACGATTTAAAATAAGTGGATTTCCAAATTCTAATATCTGTTACAGTTTATCATTCTACATTTGATGATACGAACATGATCTCTTTCACTTATAAATTTAATTATTTCATTTGTTTTTCCTTAATATATTTTCTTTTTATTTTAAAATCTCGTCTAAAGTATGTTGTTTCTAAAAGAAGATTAAATTTGGATGCTGGTCATTTTTAAAGATTTCAGAAAAGTTTCGGAAACTTTTAAAGCAGTGCTTTTCTCAAAATTTGAATATTTGCGACCCAATTTTCAATCATTATTTACATCCCCTCCATACAATAATAATGTATTAAATTCCTTAATAATATACTAAGACGTAGAGCTACAATACGACTTTAACTATAAATCATGCAAATTACCAAGAAAAATATTAAAACTTTTATATAATTTTATATATGATAAGCCTATGGGGTCGCTGATAATTATTAAACTTGTTAACTTAATATTGTTAAATTAATTATCAAATACATTGTGCAGTACTCTTACTGTTGCTTGTTAATTATCAAAATGCTTAACTTCTTCTGGATGAACTTTACATGAGCAAGTAAAAAATGCTTATTTTTACTATGCACGTGAGAATTAAGAATCTAGCAGTAAAAAATGTTCGAGAAATTTAATTTTATAATTTATTTTTAGATTTTCAAACTAGATTATTAAGAAAAGAGACTTACTAAAAGTCTTATTTCGATATTTTGTGGAGTTACGCATTCTGATAACTAATCCGCCTATTTATAAGTGTATTATATCAGTGTAATTAGTTTATTTTATAATACGTTCGAGTGTATTTTATTTTGCTTCCTTTAAATAAATTAATATTTTTAAAAAATAATCTTTTGTTTTCGATATATTCACGCTCCTTCTAGGGTTATCACGCCCCCCCCAGGAGGACGCTCCTTCTAGGGTTATCACGCCCCCCCCAGGAGGGCGCGCCTCACAGTTTGAGAAACTCTTTCTTAAAGGATCATGTTTGAAAGTGTGATAAGAGTAATTAAATAAAAATAAATCATTCAATAAAACACCATTGTTTAATTAGCTTTGATAATAAAAATATAAATAAATACCTAATTAATTCTAATTCTAAACGAACAAAAACATAGTGTGTGTGTGTAATACAAACATATGTATATATACAAGAACAACTACATCATTACAAAAAAATTAAGAAAATGAATTGAAAAGCTATAATTGAGAGAATAATAGTGAAAAATTTATAACATCTGTATTCGTTCTGCTGACTGAGACAGCCTTGACCGGTAACCGGCTGTAGTGCTTGGAATGAGTATTTGTTCTGAGAGAAATGTAGAGTGATATTTAAATATAAATTAGATATATTTATTATTCAACCATGTCAATTAAAAATAGTGGTATTTTTTATTTAATCAAATAATAATTTACTATTATAAATAATAAACATCTAAATTATTAATGAGGGTCATTAGAGCTATTATTAAATCATGATAATTGTCAACTCAAAAATATTAAATTTCTAATGTAATTATTTGAACATTGGGAGAGTTATTTTAAGAGTTAAGAGTTAGTAACATTAAGTATGGGTATATTTGAATAAATTAGCCTCTAAAACATTTTTTTTATTTTCTATTAATAGAATAGATTTAAATGCATAAAACCTATTTCAAATGTTCAGTGTATAGGTTTCACATTTTTTATTGAGTTTGTGGTGTTTCAAATTATTTCATATATCTTTTTTTCAGTGTTTCTTTAAATGTTAATGAACAAATCACTATGCATTATGTATGAACAACTTATCAATGTACAGGAATTATATGTGTTTCTCATAAATAACTGTGAATTCGTGATCATATTTCTTTTATTAAAAGAAACTTATTTATTAATTGTTCCATCATCCAAAACACTAGGCTCTTTGTATTTATTTAAGTATTTATAACATCATTTGTGGTTTACTAGGACTACTATAATATATAACACTATATTTGTTTTTATTTCTGGATATTAATATAAAATTATGTGTGACACTGCAATGTTGTCCCAAAAGTTAGGGATTAATAGGACTGTTTCACTGCAAAATTTCCAAATATTTAAATAGTGACATATTACAATATTATTATACGCTTATTAACTGAAATGTTAACAACCCTGTTCAAAGTTACAGAATTTTTTATTTTGTTCATTTGATACGTGTGCTTAAAAATTCAAAGGATCATTTTATTCCCAAATGATCATAAAACATAAAATGTTGTTGCTAGAGGCGTAGAGCTTAGTTTCAAGCAAAGCTGTGTTTTTTTTAATTTTCAGTTGATATTTAGGGGATTCTTTAAATTATTAGAGTAAATAAAACTTCTTTAGAGTAATTGAAAAAATTAAGTGAATGATTTCAGAAAGTATTCATTTATATATATAATTATTAATTTAAATAAATAACTTTTTCCTCAATAAAAATTTGACTTTTTTATTTAGTATTTTTATTGATCCTAAGAACCGGTTGTCAACAATCTGATTTTATACCAAAATAATCAAACAAAAGCTACCTTACGGATATTTTTGCAAAAGAAGGAACACAAAATGTAATTTTTTGATGCTAATAAAAAATAAGTGGTAGCTTTAGTTCATCTATAATTGTTTTTAAAAAAGATGCTGATATTTTATGATGCTAAAACATTTTAAATTTTTCTAGAATCAAAGTTCTCTCTTAGCGTGTTGTGGAAGGTTAAAGAGTGAGGTGCCAAGTCAGATGCCATCCTGATCACTTAGCAATGGTTCAAAATTATAAGGTCCATTATCCTGGTGTAGCTTCAAAGCATAACTTAACTCAGTGGCACAACAGTCCATGAGAGCAAAGGCCTACTGTGCCCATTTCAATAAACGTGACCTTGGACCCAGAGGTGCATGAGCAGATATTCCAATCAGATCGTCAGTCTGACGCAAAACCCCCATTGTTAAGTCCTTAATCAAACTTGGTACTCATTTATCGATCCATGGAAGGGATGAAAAGCTGAGTCGACATTGCCCATTCCGAGGTTTGAACCACGGACCTGTGATGTGGAAGCGCAATGCACTACCACTCAGCCACTGGGCTTCAGCTTCAAAGTATGACGCTAGTAAAAAAACAATCAACCTCAATCTGAAAAAGACAGAAGTATTGATATTTTTAGAAATTTTCGCTTCAAATTCTACCAACTTTGTATAAATTATACCGAAAGAAAATGCTAATTTACAACAATGCTTTTTCTCTGTAGTATTAATGATTTTGAAGAAAAAAATTGTCCTCTAGAAATTATGTGTAGCTTGTGAAAGTATTCATATTATTAATCACTTTTAGAATAAATGTTCGTTTTTCTTTTTGAAGAGAAATTCCATCTCTCTCTGAATCTATTATGAGTTAGAACTTTTCCTCACAACTTTTAAGCATTATGCCGAAAGAAGGTGGGGTTACGAAAGTCAGATCATTACATATTATCAACATTCGAAGAGGGAGGAGATTTCTATTGATTTTTACAGAGGGCACCACATTTCATTGCCAGATTTCATATGCTTTTTTATATAGAGTTATAAATATTTTACTAAATTTTATTAATTCACAAAAAATTTATCGAAACCAAATGGCAACTATAAGAAAAATGGTATTTATCGTTCAAAATATATATTAAGTATATATATAGATATATCTGGTAATTTTTGTTCAAATCTGAAATAAATTTTATCTTGAAAATTTTTTTATACCAAAACTGTATTTTGCGAATATCTGTAAAGTAAAATGTAGTTATAGCTCTTCTTTCTTACTTTTTTATGATTTTGTATTTATATATTAAAATTTAGCTTACATGAATAATACAAAGAAAATGAGCCGAGTTTTACGATATCGATAACGATGCTTTTTCTTTAATCGATTTGAGAATTTTAAATCAACCAATTTTAAAATCAAAAACATAATTACAATATTAATGGCATAGTTAAAATTTTTAAGGGTGTAATTTTAGTTGTAATGTGAAATAAAATTTCAAGTATACAATTTCTGGGTTTTGTTTTCTGTATGTTTTTATTACTGTTGTGAATAAAATGTATTGGTTTCTTGTGTCGAAAAGTTATTGAAAATTACTTTAATATAAAAGTTATTACACAGGATAAATAAAAATAATTTTACTTTTTCTCCCGTATATATGAACGTATAGAATCACTGTAACTTTAACTTTATAAAGAGAATACTTCCTCTCGGATATTTCCGCTTATCATCGATTATTTTTGCTAGGCCACCTAAAAAACGGATCGATATTGGGGCCTAACAGTCCCGCTTTGCATGCTTCTTTTCTTCTTTCCTAACGCACGCTTCCCTCTCTAGGGTTGCCAATATACCAGTGGCGATTGTTACAAGCAGGTTAAAAAGAATAGCTTTTATACGAGAAAGAAGGGGAAATAAAAAAAAACTCTTTCTAACAAACAGATTGAAATAGAAGGGTAGCTATCCTCTCTTTCAGTACATAAACTTTGAAGCAAATTTTCCTGCGTAAAAAGGATTATAACCTGTGTTGTCCTTTTATCTCTTCGTTGTATTTAATTATTGAATATGGGAAAGAATAGGCTACAATTAAAATAAATCAATGAACATAAACATTATATGAGCTTCAATAGTATTTATAAAATAAATGCTATTTCATATAAATAAACACAGTTTTTAATAATGAGAATAAGAACTAAATTAGCTACATATACAGTAAGAAATCTTCGGTTATTAATATATTCTTGCTTGTAAAATAAATAAAAAGAATGCTAAATTAAGAGAAAATTTTAAATAATTATAAGAAATTGTTTTACTTTTGTATTTTAATCAAATTATTAAAGAATTAAAAAAGAGTATCTGTAATATTTCCATAAAAGTTTCCTGTTGATTAGATATCTATTTAAGCTTATTCTTTGGTGTAAAAAAAAGTATAAATGCATTGCTTAAAAAATTTCTATCGTATGGAACTGAATTAAAAAATAAGATTTTGAAAGAAATGATAATTTTGTAAGGACACCTTTATAAAACTAAATGAAAAGTATCTCCAAAACAATTATATTCTCATTTTCTCTAACTTTGATATTTTTCTATCAGTGTTTATTGCTCGTTAGCTTAGTTTCAGAATTTCAAATCCTTCAATGGCTGAATTAAATTATTTATACCATATATATATATATATATATATATATATATATATATATATATATATACAGAGAGAGAGCTTTGAAATGAATTCAGAACTTTTCTCAAAGCAAAGTGCATAATTCTTGGAAACGCTAAATAAATAATGTTAAATATCATAGCAGATTTCCTGTGTATTTGACAGAATATTGAAGTATTTCTTTAAAAAAGTATATTTGCAACAACCCATTTATTGGTTACTTTTAAGCCTAAACTTTAAAATTTCATTGTCAAAAATGTTCTTCATCCCTATAGAATAACACATTTAAAATGTTATACTTTTTTAATGCATTCTTTTAAAAATTATTTCTCAATTATAACTCTTTTAGGAAAATTAATATCATTATATGCTATTTAATTATTACGTAAATTGACAATGCATAATTCAGCTAGCTATTACGTGGTAACTACTTTCTGAATTGTAACTGTAATACATTATTCAGGACTAGAATCAAGAATGAACAATTTCACCCTTACATAATTACAATAAAAAATGTGTTATTAATAATAAACGTCCAACTTCATGTTAAGCCAAATTGTCTATAATTTTAAATAGTTTACTTCATTAAATAGACATCAGAATGCATTATTTACTCATGAAAAAGCTTTACACGATCAGAGTTATTAATCAAAAGAAAAATTTCTATGGTAACTTTACCTAAAAACACTTGTTATGAATATTTATTTATGTTTATAATTAGTTTAAGAAAAATGTTTTTTAAGATATTCTCAATAACTCATATTTACGTAATAACAATCAAATGTAGAATAAATAATACTATAGTTTTAAATTCAAAATATAAATAATGTTTTACGGGAAAGCTTCCCAAGAATAGCATGTAAAAGGTATCCATATTGTTTAACTCTATATACCATACAATGTGCAATACGCTAGAGTTTTGGTTCTGAATTTTTGGAAATGAGTAATAATGTTACTGAACAAGATTTATTGAGGAGAACCATAAAATTAAGTCGTCAATTTAATTTCTGTTGAGTAATGTAATGGAAAATCTGAGTTAGTACTTGAGCAGATTAATGGTTGTATTAAGTCCTCTCGTTAGGTTGTTAACGATTTGGAACAAAAGTTTCTGAACGTGTGAGTGTTGTTTCTCATTCTAGTTTTTGAAAATTTAACTGATAGCAAAGAAATTCAATGCCACCAGATTATTATTAGAAGAAGGGGGACACATATATTATTAAAATTATATAGTTTACTTTATCCTTTTTTTTCACAAAAATTCGACAGCTATTTAGTTTATTAAACACAGTGATTTTTTTTCAAAAAGAAAGACAAAACTTCATTGAAGTTGTACTTCATGTTAGGAATTGCAAAAAATTCATTAAATAATGGTTTGAATTACAATTCTTCCAAATTTCAAGTTTTATGAACATTAATTTTCAAATTAGACACGAAAAATGGTTATATCTTGCCTCCAGTTTTTATATAAGAAATTCATTATCTCTGCATAGTTCTGCTAATTGATACTCTTTAATATTTTAAAATACTCATTTACTCATTTCTGATTTTTGTCTTTCTATGAACGAAAATTTTACTTCTATGAAAATAACAACAAAAAGGGTTTAATTTTGTTCTATTTTAATTTCAATAATCAAAATTTTTTGTACTATTCAGCTGAATTTTTTTATGCTTTAGTAAAATTATTTTTTTTTCTACTTTGAGTAAACTTCAACTGGATACTCTTTTGGAATTTATCTCAAAAAGAATCTTTAATTAAGTAATTTTCTTAATTATCAGATTTTAAATTCGATATAAATATCGATCACAAATGATTTTACTATATCAAGCAATCAGTTATCTCTTCACACAAAAATAATAAAAAAACACACACAAGAGAATCACAATCAGTATTATGGTATCATAATATTCAATCTGTTTCTGTGTTAGGCGTAGGATAAAGAAATGTTCTGCCCAGCCATTCTCAATAAACATTTATTGATTTGCAAATGACTATTCACTACATGAGAACAATTGTTACGTTACATATCAGAACATCAATAAAAATGTTAACAGCGTTATTCAATAACAATTAGTTTCTTAGCAGTGAAGTATACGAAGAACAATAACAAGTTTTTATAACAAATATCCAATACATACGTCACAAATATTTACAGGAAGCAGGTAAATTCCATGCACATTAAATTGAACATAAAATACATTAATTGTTTGTACTTTTTGAAATTATATGCATCAAAAATAAATTCCTCGTAAATAAATGTAAAGTTAATTTTTTACACAGAGACAAGCAAAACATGTAAAAAGATCAATTTACCAGAAGTCTTATAAATTAACACATAAAAAAAGAATGACACTACATTTCATTACAATGTGCATAGATATTTTTCGAACACTTTTGGTGAAGTATTTAGGGTACAATCAACAATTACTGAAAAATATAATTGTAACTTTCTAGTGCCTGTATGGTTAAAGAAAGATTTGAGTATTAATATTTTCAAATAAATAAAAAAGAAAGTTATACTTAAAGTAAATAAACTATAATATTCGCAAATAGAGAAACATCAAAGTTCGAAAAAACCTTGTGTGTGCATAATGAATTTCTATATTAAAACATGTAGGACAGGGAAATAGATAGGTAATATTATTATCTTCCATATGCATACATGTTTTCATACTATAAACAGTACAGGTACAAAACTATTAAGCTGCACATTTCTCTAAACTACAGATGTATGTATGTATATAATAAATGAAATTATTACATAACTTATCAGACATATTTGTATAACTGTATGATATGGGCTATATACAGATATGGTTTATGAATCCCGTACAAGAAAACTGCGATCTATTTAAGAAAGAAGTATATAATCAATATTTGATATTACTACTACTAATACAGCAATCAACATTTGTATTAATGCTCTAAATCTAAAACTGATTACATTAAAAAAGAAAATAATCGCAAAAACTTATATCTTATAAAATAAAGGCACACAAGTTTGAAGGCATTCTGTTTAGTCTCAAGTTGAAAAATGTATGGCATTTGAGTTTGTAAGGTTGATTAATTAACATACAGTACTCTTTACTTTCAGTTCTTCAAATAAATGTTACACAAGAATTTTTAATTATATTATTTTCCGAATGTAATAATTTAAAACTGATATGTAGCCAGAGTAAAAACTGATACGATAGACTATTACAAATTCACTGCATATTTATGATGTAAGAAAGTTTTTAAAGAAACTCTTATACGTATTAAACAATTTAGATATAATTGTTCCAGTATTTTCTGTATTACAGTGTAATAGCTTACTACTTAGAGTTATTCAATATATTAAAATTTGATGCATAGCATAAGTTATATAAATCACAATGAATATATCAAAAATTACGTACAAAAACTTCAGAAGAATCACAATTATCTTTGTATATCCTCCTAAACAATACCAATTATATAAAAATTTATATGGGACAAAAAGAAACATAAAATCAAACAATTATGTGCAAATATTTCAAAAATTATACACATAAAGTACTAAGCTAAAAACTGACATTATTCAGCTTTTTGAAAAAAATAATCTTATCTTAATCTGTGATATTTATATAATAGCATTTCTAAAGCTATATAAGCTTTACATAAACATACATAAACGTTTTTTATTTATTTATTTTGAAAATAAATATTTTATCATCACAAAATAAACAATAGAATAAAATCCTTAAGAATCAAAATAAGCTCATTCAGACCAATTTGTAACTATACCGCCAATTAAAAATTAAAAATAGAAACTGCTAAGGGGTAATTCAGAATACCATTGTCAATCTGAAATTAACAGGAATCAGAAAAAGTTACTTAACGCAAAAATTGAGCTGAAACTTTTATTTGAGCAACCACAAATTAATACATTCAATTTGATTTTCAACAAAAATGCAAATGTTTTCTTAAGAAAAGATATTTACATGTCTAAAAAAATTTCAGCACCAAAATTTGAAACAAAAAATTATGTACATCCACAGAAATAGTTTCATACTTTTATTTCTCTCATAGCTGCAATGTATGTATATCCAGATTTTTATTCCATGATTTTAAGTGTTCTTTTTGGGTTTATATGTTAGCTGCATGTTTACCACATACTTAAGAAAAATTCTAAAAATTTTTCAGTTCCTTTTTCATTCTTTTCGATGTTGTAATTGGAAGAAACCAAGAAGTTCTTCAGTTGTTGTTGAAATTTTTTTTTAATTTGTGAAAATGTGTGTTATGCTTTTAATTATAATAATTTATTTAATTATTAATAAAATTACTACGCTATCACGTAATAATTTAAAGTGATCTCATAAATCAATGTCAGTATATTTAATTCTTTATATTCATACATGTTTGAGAATAATAGTTTGAATATGTCCCTTACAACTCAAAAAATAAGCAACAACAAAAATAAATTAATTTGCATTATTCAATATCTTATTTTCAATTCATCATTGATTGTAGAGATAATTTTGGTTACTAAATTTTGCGAGTAAAACAAATCTTACACTAATCATGATATTTAAACACCAGTTATTGAACTTTGAAATGCTTTTGATTTGAAATTCTTCTTCTTCTCCTCTTTTAATCCAAAAGAAATTCAAAATGAAATTCCTGTTTTCAATAGTTGAATTTCCCGTTACCTCTGAGTTTAAGCTACCCTTCAGGAAATCTTACTGAGCTGGCGGAGGTGGAGGTGGTGGAGGCGGTGGTGGGGGAGGATGAGGCTGAGCTTGCTGTGGAGTCTGTGGTTGGGGTTGAGGGGGAAGTTGAACACTTTGCTGTGGTTGTTGTTGTTGTTGCTGCTGCTGCTGCTGCTGCTGTTGTTGTATCTTTTGTTGCTGTGCTCGGGCTTGACTAGAAGGCCTTTTATTAGCAGGTCTAGGAAAAGATGAAGGCCTTTCTCGGTAGTTCTGAAAATATGTGATAATTTTAATGAATATTTTTATCTAAAAAAAGGCTTAATGCGCTTGCGTGCTAATTTAAGAAATTTTCATTTTAGTAGATGCTCAAAAAATTATAAATATATAATTTGATACATGCTACTTAAAGTCTCAACCTAACTATTCAATTTAGGGAAATTAATTTGATGTATAGTAATTAGGCATGCATATCAATTAAAGGTATTTTCGCAAGTAATAATTGTAATACTTTCAAACTTTTAAAAAAATACTAAGGGTCTGTTAAGAAATTTAAGATGACTGACAACGTTCAACACCGTGATTTTGAAAACAATGTATAAATGGATAATCTTTGATGCTTAGTTCCAATTAATTTAGAATATGCATATAAACTTTTTTAAGAATATTATTACACAAAAAACTACTTAAGGGCAATTTTTTAGAAAAAAATGAAGAAAGAATGGCATATTTTCAAAATATCGTTCTTTTATGAAAAAATTTTCTGTAATAATAATATTTTTCCTATATAGAGCTAAGAATTCTCTACCGGGGTTGAACTAAAATTTTTGAAATACATAATTCTAAAGTGGATTTATTCATATTTTATTACATCAGAGTTGAGAAATTTTAACAAAAAACAGCCGTTATTATTTCATTTGATCGTAGTTCAGAAATAATGTGAGTTTTTCAACAAATTCTACTTCGGCCTCTGTAAAGAAGTCCTAGCTATATCTAGGCAAAATATTATTACAGAAGCCTTTTAGCATAAAAAGAGAATGTTTTGAAAATATGTCATTCTTTCTTCCTTTTCCGCTACAAAATTGCATTTAAATATTTTTTTCCTGCAATAACATTCTTAAAACACTTTTGTATGCATATCCTAATTTTACTGACACTAGATATCATAGTTATTCATTTATACACTTTTTAAAATTTAAGTTCCAAACGTAGTCTGTCTCGATAATACACATGAAAAATGTTGCTTAATTAGATATCTCACTTTATATATTCTACTTACATAAAAATTTTAATTATAAGTATTTTTAATAATGATTAAATAATAAAACAGAAATCCCTATTCTTTCTTAAAAATGAAAATATTATAAAAAATTCGGTTACGTAAATTTTATCTATGATATCCCTTTATGCAAAACAGACGATAAAATGCATGAAAATATATCAGTTTTGAATTATATTCAAGTCTTTAAGTGGCTCATATTGTGCTGAGTAAATATTGCCGTAAGCAGCATGCAGAATATTGAAATAAAGTAATTGAAATCGCCCATACATTTAACAGGGTTCTTACTTGTCCGTACGGTCCCTTCACTTCTATTGGTCCTCCGTACAAATCGTCTTGATCTATTCTAGATGGAATGGAAGCATAAGAGGCAAGGCTGACGGCGGGAGTCCCAGGCTCACCTTGGCTGTAAGGCCTTCCTTTATCTACACTGTCATACCTTTGAGCACCTGCTGCATAGATGTATTGCTGTTGTCCAGCCAATGCTAGAAAATTGTAATATCTTAGAGTCATATTATAAGTTATTCTCTTAAACTATAAAATGTTTCTAAACAATTCTCTAGAAAAAACAGGTACGATAGTTATTATGTGATTTAAAAAGAGTTACTCGGAATTAACACTGATAGAATGTTATGGTATATTGATTTTATTGTTCAATGACTCAAAATATCTTTTTTGGCTTATTATGCAAAATTAACTAATCTGAAATGACATAATTCTATACGAATATATTAATCAGGAAATGGCATGCTTCATTTCTCAAATTATTGCATTTAAAATTCTCATGTGTTGACAATTTTTTCAGATTTAAAAAAAATATTTTAGTTGAAAAAAACAATATAAAAATCATTCTACAAACACGTATTGGGTAGTTCATATCCATTATCTTAATTAATAATTATTTCCAATTTGTATTATAATATTTGCTCATATTGAGAGTAAGTTACAAATACTAATTACGGTTATAGATTAATATTTGTTTGTTAAAGAATTTTAAGGGCTAACTTAAACAATCATTAATCTTAAATAAGAATTTGAGAGGAACATTGAAAAAACTCCTCTCATGCAGCATATTAACATGGAGACATATTTTTTTAAAAAATATTTTCTCATATACTTGCTTTGCATCCATTCCAAAAAACAATTCACATATAAATAATTTTTTTAAATATAATACACATAAGATTAAAAAATATTTGGTATAAATCAATTATATTTAAAACATCAAAAACTTATTCACAAATATATTCATATAAATACATAATTCTTTTATGATTTCTTAGAAAAGTCTATCTATATGTAAAACATTCGAGTAATATTCTCATTCTAATTTTTAATGTATTAAGATTATTTACCTTTAATTTGGTCCTTTACCAAAACTTGTCGAGATCTGGACTTGATAACGTAAATGATTATTACAGCTATAACCACGATAATTGCTAAAGAAGCTGCAGCTACAGGTATGATTATAGGTAAGTACAATGCGAAAAACAATGAGAAATCTCCTGCTCCTGGAAAAAAGACAATGTAGTTAAATATATTAAATGTTTGTGGGTATCAATTTCTCTGTGAATGAATACTCTAAAAATGCGTTTACAACTATTTCATTTTCAGGAAAATGTCACAGAAACATACGTTAACATGTTATGAAACAATTATTTGATGAACTTATACTTACATAATATGTTTATCATTAAAAGAATTGCTGCTTCAGGAAATGTTAAATAATTTACTTAGCAATATGTGTAAGTTTTATTACTATAAATATTATAAGATTTTATATAATTCTAGTCATATTAAAAGAAATTGAACAGGATACTATATCAAACTTAATGCTGAAATCTTAAATTTAGTCTTAATGCTTGTTTCTCCTCCTTCAGCAGACTAATATGAAAAATCATACACACACACATATATACATATATTAGAGTGCACATCAATTATTTTCCGATCCCTATACTCAAAAAGCTTGACAATCGCCCATTGAAAAATGAAGGGAAAAAACTTTAAATCAAAAGATATGTTCTGTTCGCACATCGCTCTTAAATTTTTGAAACAGGGAGATATTTCCCAATGTTTTTGTCAGTTTTTTATAATAATTTAGTTTACAATACAGTAATACTATTATTCTAAATGTAAAATTTGGGATATAAGGAATGAACAAGAATGTACCTGTAAACATTATATATATATAAAGCTCAAATAAAGCATTTTTTGCAAAAATTCACAGCATTTCATTATTTTATTCAACTTAATGTTTTCTCTTTAATAAACAATAATTTAGAAAATAGGAAACATATTTTGTATATTTCGAGTATTTTATCACAATGTGGACCTACTATTAAACACATCCAATATTTTTACTATCCAATATTTTTATTCAAGTAATATACTTTACAGTCAGATTTTCGAGAAAATTTGAGAATTGATATTAATGAAATGAGTCGTTGATGAGATGCTGTCTCTAGCTCCACACACTTTTCACAACACCTATCTTAAGTTTGATACTGCATTTCATCGCTTGGATATGATGGGAAAGCTTCAGAAATCTGTGTATTCGGGTCATTTATTTCACAATAAACTTGAAGCACTGATAACACAACCGCAGTTGTTCCTCGATCAAAGACTCCATGAGATTCACTGTCCAATGGTGTTATTTTTAGGATAAACGTTGATATATTTATTTTGGGGTTTGATGAGTGATAAGAAAGAAGAAAAAGTGTTTTTGCGGCCCACTCTAGTATGTATGTGTGGGAATTAGTGTGATATTTGCTTGCTCTTATATATTATTCTTTTTTGAGGCATCATTTTCTAGTGTATTCCGATATAGAAATTATTCATCTAAATTAATTTGAACTTCATTGCAATCTAATAAATCTAAAAATGTTAAATCTATCCAAAAATTAGTAAGAATGTAATACAATTCTGCCATTTACGATCACGGTTAGTCTTTGATTAGATTGTATACTCGTAATACAAAAGCCGTTTGGATTCCCATTTTTATGAATTGTTCAAATATAATTTAAGTAGAAAAAGGGAAAGTAAATGAAACAAAAAGGTTTTTTATGCATCGTCCTGTTTTTATTTATACAAACTAAAATAATTTAAAGGTTTTAAATTTTTTACCAAAAAATATTTAAAAAAAGGCATTGTTAAAAAATATATTCCAAAAATTATTTTTAGAAAAAACAGGGAAACCTTTTGTATGTTTCTTAAGTATGCTTAAATCTTTAAAAACCATGTTGTTTGCTGCATTTTGGAAACTATACTGTGCAAACCGTTTCAATTATAATTCTATTAACTTTAATACTGCACTGAATATTTTTCAAAACTTTATTTTCTTCAAATGACTACATAATTATAAAAATACATCTCTGGATCATTCCTTTCCTTTTTAATAGTAAGAATAGTAATGTATTCTGCTTCATTTTCTACTCTAGAGATCATAAAAAATTATTTAAGGCATCATTTATTATTTAATTAGACTTCAGTGTAGAGGAGTAATTTCGCTTCACATTTATGTCATCAATGTTTGTGCGCAATTTCCTTTTCTTTGTTTACAGTCTCATTCTTAGAATTTATAAGTTCTAGATGTTAATTAGGAAGAGCTTTTTTCAATAATACATACATAATACTACTTTTTTATCACTCGTGTTTTTTTTAAAAATATTTCTACTGCCACGACTACGATTTTTTTTAAAAGAAGGGTCAAGGTTTACGGCACTTTTTAATTTTCGGGAATAGAACTCAGCTATTAGCGACGCATTGTCATACATTCCAAAATAGAACGACTCTACTGAAAAAAAATTAAACAAAATAGCAGTAATTTTTGTCAACATGGGTATCAAATTACGGTGACAGAGGCTTTGAAACTGTATCAAGGATGTCACTTGCCTTTTTCTTTCGTCTTAACTGTGATAATGTCACTAGCTTGCCCTCTTCCGTGTTTGTTATTGGCTGTGAGATAAAGATGGTAGAGAGTATCAGCTTGAAGGGCAGTTAAGGAATAACTAGACTGATCTGCAGATACTAGAGGCACGTGTAACCAGTGCCCATTTCCACGCTGGTAGTGCAAAGTGTAACCTGAAAAATATGAGTTCACTGAAAGAAAAAGGTCGAATAGTTAGGTCTGAGAAAGACCTCAGCCTCATTTTTCAAGTATCTTCATAAAATAATACTCTGTCCTATTTTCTATCCAAAACATAACTATTAAATTTTGACAGAATATTTAGGGCTAGTTTATATTTCAATTAATTTTCAGATGTGACTTTTGGAAGAAGGAACTAATTGATGATACTATTCATTATTTAAATATCTGTTCATGAATATAAACAAAAAAAATCCTTTAGTAAATGACTATTCACCGTAAGGACTTAATATTAAGCATCAAACTGTGTCAGTGAGGGAATATTAACGTCGCACTGTTCAGCTACACGAGGGCTTTTGGCGACTGACTTCGTAATTTTGAACCATAGTTAAGTCACGAGAACGACATCTGAGCTGGCTTCCCCTCTCCTAACTACCACACCACACCAACTGGAGGTCGTTTGAGCTCTCAACAAATTTAAAGTGCATCGCTCTCCTTCTCAGCAGATTTTCAGCAGCACTAGGCTCGAACTCCTGAGATGCCTCCTATGAGTCCATTACATGACCACTAGGGTAGGGCGGCCTAAGTATCAAACTGAAAAATATTGTCTACCTTATTGTAAGATTTATCATGAACCTAACAACGAAATTATATTGTCAAACTTAATGTAAGATTTATCATGAACCTAACAACGAAATTATATTGTCAAACTTATTGTAAGATTTATCATGAACCTAACAACGAAATTATATTGTCAAACTTATTGTAAGATTTATCATGAGCCTAAGAACAAAATAAAAACAGACTACGGACGATACGAATTTTGATTTAGAAAATACAATTTTCAAGAAATTTAAAATAAGACCTATCAATATTACAGAAAACATATCAAAGGAAGCGATTTATTTTTTAAGTATCCCGGAATAGTTCTTATTTAATTGTTTCATAAACATACCCGAATTTGATTAAATATAATACTATATCTTTAAATTAAGCATACGTCATCGATGATGATAGCCTTTTTAAAACTACCAGGAATAAGTACATAAAATTATTTTCCAATGTTTTGGGGGAAAACGAGGATCTTCTTATATTATAAAAACAATTTTGTAAATAACAAGGAACATTTTAACAGAACAGAAATTAAGTTATTACCTGTTAGAGGATCGTCTCTGTTGATAACTTGATTCCATTTTACTGTAATGGCTGAATCTGATGTACTCACCAAGGATATAGGAGGAGATTTAGGCAAATCTGTAAAATATTTTTTAAAGTAAAAGAATATTTACTAATTTCTGAAACACTATGAAAATATAGTGCAATATTCATTTTTTATTGAAAAAAAGTGTAAAATATTTGTTTAACTGCTCAGTGGTAGTGAATCGCTCTTCACACTACAGATCTGAGGTTCAAACCTCGGGCTGGAAGGTTGACTCAGCCTTCAGTGGGTCGATAAATGAGTATTAACACTGGACATGACAGTATACACATATTATACATGTATAATGACATGAGCACTTGGGTTTCACATCAGACTGACCACTGATTGAACATCTGCTTATGCACCTCAGGCTCAAGTCACGTATACTGATATGGGCACAGTAGACCTTGGCTAGTTTTTGCCACTGAGTTAAGTCACTCACTTTTCGCACTGATTAGTTTTTATCTTATTAATTACTGTTTATAAAATTTTTGGAAGGCTTAAAAATGTTATATACAATACATGCACTTTTATTAATTCTTTAATCAGTGAAAATTTCAAAATGCTTCTCGTTTAGTAAATAGGATTTTAAATGAATATGTTAATAATAAATTTTATCACATGAGTATTTTTAAAAAGTTGTGAATCCAAATTTATTTGAAAAAAGAACTGTTAAATTTCCTTATATTAATATGTTAGTTGATATTTTAATATGAAGATTTTAGCAAAATGTGTATTACAATTATCGATTTTTGTTTGTATTTGAAAAAGGTGAAGATACGGGAATAAATTTTTGTTTTCATTCCATAAAGGTATGGGTTGTTTCATTTTGTATCATTTACTTTTTCTTTTGTCATTTATAATTAGTAGTCAAGAGAAAACTCTGATTATTTAAGGATGTAAATGAAACAGAATCTGCGTAATTTTATAAACAATTACATTTTAGTTAACAGACAAATCCTTTTTCAAGAAATACATTTTTATGTAAAATTATTTCGAAATAAGTTAATAGACAAAACATCTAGAAGACATATAGTATGTTTTAAAATTCTATTAAAATTTTTGAAAAATGATACAGAAACTACATATATTTTAAAATGGAATATAGGATTCATTTTATGAGAGACAAATCATTTTCATTCTTACCGCCATCCAGAGTACGAACAACCAATTCTTGAGAAACAGGGCCCGACCCAGCTTTGTTGTAAGCTTTGACCAAAACACTGTAACGAGCGGACTTTGTCAGACCCGTTATTAAGTATTCGTTGCTATCATTTGCACTTGCTTCAATACTTTTAAATGAAAAAGCATGATTATTGCCTTCTAGTCGGTATCCAATATAATAACCCTTGAGTTCGCCATTCCAACATTCTTTAGGAGGAGGCTGTAAAAATTTCCGTTATGAGACACATGATGCTACAGAACTATAAGTATTAAAAATCTAAAATATCAAATTATTAAAATATTAAAAATTGATCAACGTTGAGTTATCTGAAACAAATTTGATGAATTACATTACTTCACGTTCAAAGTTCTTTAGTGACTTACAATTGTGGAAACAGATTAGTATAAGATCACAGCAGGATTATTTTCCTTAAAAAGAAAACATATATTGCAAAAACTAGCTCAACTAACTTTCAATTCAAAGATTTTTAACTACTATTTTTATTGAATTTCTCGTTTATAAACATGGGGAGAATGAAATGACAACAAACAGACAAAAATTTTATTCTCCTAGCTGTAATTATATATTGGTTCAACTACTTTTTATAAAATATCCTCTATAATGGAAATAACTACTCTTATAGAAGAGTGTTTAAAATAAATTTTATTTGTTTAAAGTATTGATATCGAATATGAATTCAGCGTCATTTTATAAAAACATTCTATTTTATTTCTAAAATGAAAAAATTGTAACAATAGGCTATCCGCGATGTCTATTCTCGCTAACTCGGTTTTTTCCGTTCAGCCAAATTGGCCCTTTGAGCTAGAGCAACTCCACTCCTAGAAAGAACGTTACTAAAAAATAGCATCTAAATAGTCAGTGAGGTAGAGAATAGTTGTTATTTGGACAACACAGCTACACTCATGAGTTCTTAAATTGTAGTAGTTTAGTACTGAATTATGGTCTCTTATTCTTGAATTATAGTGCTGAATTATCATCCCTATTAAAAGATATTGGAGGGTTTCTTTTTAGCGAGTTTTAGAGGTGGCATCTCATTTCAGATAAGAAACCGCTACTTCTTAGCATTTAGTTGTCGTGTCAGCATATCTCGTACTTGGTTCTAACGCTTAAATAAAGAAAAGTGAACTATTGCGAACATCTATTTGTTATCATTTCGTGTCCAAATTAGTGGCTTCTCAATCCCTACTGCATTTGGATTCCCCCCCCCCGGGACTTCAATGATGAGCAAGATCTCCAACTCAACCAACACGAGGTGGAGGTGGTACCGCAACAAAGTATTTAAGGATCCTGTTTTTATTGGCTATAGATTCACTCTTTTCCAAAAAATATGTAAGCTGTGAATTACAATAGCAAGTTCATCAAAATGCATGAACTAAATAAGAAAATTCCATGTATCATTGTAAAAATATTACCTTCCACTTCACGAGAATTGAAGTTGGCCCTCTAGCCTCAACATATAAATCTGTTGGTGGTCCACTGGGTTCTATGAAATACAAATATCATTATGAGAAAGAAACTAACTATAAAATGACTATTTACTATACCTATAAACAAAATGGGATTTAAAATATCAATGCTTTTTCTTTATTTAAATTAATTTATAGCAAGCAATTGCATTTAAAACTTATGGAACTAACCTTCTTCACTTGTTACAAAACGTATGGTTTCTGAAGGTTCACCGTGCCCAATTTCATTTTCGGCCACTACAGCTAATGCGTAAGAAGTTCCTGGCCTGAGTCTTTGAATAACAGCTGTTGTTTGAGTTGCACTTATTTCATCTTCAAGCAAAGTTTGAGGCCCATCTAAAAAAAAATTAAATATTTGCTTTCAAATATATCGATATTTCACAATGATACATTTGTAAAAGAAAACTTGCTATTAAATATTTCGAGCTAAGAGTTCGTCATTGTTATTGCCTTCATATTTTTGGTGTTTTTAACTTTGTATTTCTTGAGAATTTGAGAGTTTTATATGTAGTAAACATTCAAGTAAAACTTTAGTTTATAACATTAAATGGTTGAATTAAAAAAGTTTCCTTTTGATAACTTGATTCTCCATTGTACCTTCAACAGTCCATTATACTCTTTGCTACAATATATACTTCATTTCATTCCTTCGTCTCGAAGAATATATATAAAAATGTTCTGTTCTTAATTTAAAATCAAATGCACTAGTTAGATCTTTCTTCATAATTTATTTGCATATTAATTATTTTAAGGCATACAATTATGTTTTAATTTCAGAAATGGTAAGACTTCCTTTTGTAGGAATTTAAAAACGTTACCGAAATAATTTATACTTCTATTTTATGAACATGCTCTTCTTTCTACAAAGCATTTTTTTAATGTTATATATAGCGTGATGATTATGAGAGAAAATTACGTAAACTCAAAATCACATGTTTCTTAACTGAACAAAATTCTAATAACTATTTTTTGATATAAAATCATATAGTCCATGGATCGGCAACCTATGGCATGCATGTCAGATGTGGCACGTGTTACAATTGTCAGTGGCACTCGACACCTCTCATTCAAGTAATCACATAAAGAGGAATCGCCTTGTCTGTCCTTTTTGCGCCTTAAGCATTTCCTTAACTTTCTTTTAGTTTATAGCGCCTATATACAAATATCATGAATGATTTTAACCGAAATTAGAGTTTGATTTGATGCGTATCGTGGGCTATAAGCTACTTTCAGTTTTATGACACATTCTTAGTTTTAATGTGAAAGCTTTTATTTTATTTGTTCAATTATTGGGAAGATTCATACCCATACATTTAATTCAAATGGGCTCTAAAAAAGATAGCTTGATGTTTGCAGTTTTCAAGAGTTTTAAATGAATAAGTATGGATTCGTACAACAAAACAGATTGTGCTGCATGTGTGTTACGTCATGCATCAAACTAACAAAGTCATTTTAAAGTAACCCTTATCAGAGACAAGAATGTCGATAAGGATTAGAAAAAGAGGTTTTATTAGGTATAAGAAACATCTTTTGTCAAACAATTGGAACGAAACCTAAAGCGACGAATGTAGTTTCATAATTGTTCATTGTGTTGCTGCTTTTGTAGATTTTTCACAGGAATGTTTATAAGACATATATTCAGATACTAATAAATATTTCTACGCTGCAGAATTAATATATATAAAAAATAAATTTGTATTCTTAATCTTTATTCCCTAAATTTGAATGCATTGTTAAAGGAATCGGATTATTTCAAATATTTCCTTTTGTGGCACCCTTAATCATATTAACAGATTGATTTTTGGTACATCACAGCTACAAGGCTGCTAATCTCTGGTATAGTCTATTAAAGGAATTTGACTTTAATTATCATGCGGGTAAAAGATTGAACTTACGTTTGTCTCTCCAATAATGAACTTTATATTTAGTAATAGCACTGTTTCCTGTGTAAGGGGCTGACCAACGGATACTCGCACTTCTAGCCCACACATCAAGAACTTTTACATCTAGTGGTTGAGCAGGTACTTCTATAATTCAAGCAATAAAAACCTCTGTATTAATGAAACTAACATAACTAAATTATATCTAAATTACTACTACTACATCTGTTACAATGATACAGTTGCTACACTCCATGTTACAATCTACAATGGTTTTTATAATTTTATGGTAAAACCTACACACAGCAAATGCTTTAAATAAGATAATTAAAGCTTTAAAAGATCTAAAATATTCAAAGTGAATAGATGAGCTAATAAAATTTGACTTATTTTCGGAATTATATTGTTTATGATGAATAACAATTATTTTTACATACCTACGACTAGAACTTTAATGTTTCGTTCATCACTTCCATAATCATTCGTGGCTGTACATGAGTATAAGGCTCCATCCCGGCGATCTACATTCCTTATAAAGAGTTCAGAATTTACACCATTCTTCTGAAATGTTTCGAATTTCTCATACCTGAAATTAAATACTTTAAATAAATGATGTATTTTCTTAATGATCAATTCGTTTTTAATTATATCATTGTTACAATTTTTTTTTAAAATTTAAAAAGTTACAATTTAAGTATGCAAATTTTAAAAATAAAAAATATAGTTGCATATTCTAAAAATTTTAAAACTGACACTCCTAAATTACTATTTTTATGTTTCATACACTTCTCTTTAAAATATCATGAAAATTGCATTTATTATCCTATGTTAGGAAATATTTTGTTTGTTTGTTGCTACCATAACGTCATACTATTAAGCAAAAGGAAGGCTATTGACGACGGACCTCGCAATTTTGAGCTTCAACCAAGTGACGAGGATGACACCTGAGCTGGAATCCTGTCTCCAAACCCTGTCTCCTAACTAACACACCACACCAATGGAAGAACTTTGAGTTCGTATGTTACGAGATAACACCATTGTGAGGTTATTGTAATGAATAAGAAAACTATTCTTAACATAGTCTTTTAATTTTGTTATTCAGTTGATAATGGTTGGGTAAACACGCGCACAAAATAAAAACAACTTTACCACAATTATAATAAATCATCTACTTTTATGTTAAGTATATCAAAAAAGTTCATTTAATAATTTCTTTGGACGTATTTTAGTAGGAAAAGTTTAATTAATTATTTTAATTAGTTGAATATATTTTATAATAAAATTATATTAATGCCTTATAATATATTAATACTTTTGATTCACAACCAAATATTAATATTCTGAGAATTTCTTGTTGTTTCTTATGAGGTTAAATGTATAAAAAGCATGATATATATGCTAAATTTATCCTTATAATTTGACACATATATTTGTTAACTGAATGGTATCACTACAGAATTATACTTTTTAAGGTAATTAAGTGTTTTAAATTTTCCAATTAATTTTTATCAAAATCTTTATGTAATAGTTTTATGATGCCAAAAAATATTTTGATTAATTTTTTATCAACAAATCATTTATAATATTTCCTTTTCTTATATTATTGTTTCTTTTTAAAAACTAAAAGAGTCAGTGAAAAAAATATTTTGATTTACCTCGATAATTCTGTTATCTCCAGCTCTCGCTTGTCTTTGAACCAAACAATGGATATTGGTTGGTCTCCGGTTACATCACATCTCAACACTGCACTGTCTCCTTGCCTTACAGTTTCTACTTTAAATTTTTCTTCAAACCTTGCAGGCACTAATGAAAAAAGAAAAATGATATCTTCAATTTCGATATAATATAACTATTGTAGTAGATTTTAAAGAAAATATTTGTCATAACAATAAAGCATAATAATATTACATAGTCAATTAATCGTGTTAATAAAGTTTTCATAAGCTGTAAAAAATTATTGTTAATTCATTAAAACATACTAATATAAGGTAATTCATTATTTCATTGTTACATGGAATTACACTTATTTTCTTTAAATTTTGATATTGATTTAGTTTTCAATCACACAGTAAAGTTTACGGGCTTATTTATCTTTCAAAATTTTCATTTTATTTCAGAATATACGCTTAATAAGTGCTCATGTAACAATGAAATAAATTTTAATCATATAACGCAATCGTAACAACAATCAAATAACACATATACATAAATATAGGAAAACAGACAGTGTGCTAAGCAAGCGTCATGTCAAAAATATTTGATTGAATATAAACCCAAAACTAAATGTTATTTTGTTAATATTTTGAAAATATTCTAAAACAATTATTTAAATTTTTTCCACGGCCGTTTTTACACATAGCAGTTTTTGGGAATACCTGAAACAGAAAAAGAAACTATTAAGTATTGCAATACTTAAAAAGATAAAACTAAAATTTTATTTCACTTAAACTTTAAGAAATAATTCCCTGGACCAAAACGGACATACAAAGGCATATGAATATTTTTTATTCCAAATGTTGAAGGAATATTTTATGTAGTATCTTATCATACTTTTATTTTTGTTCAAATTTTTAAAATGAATGTTAGAGTGAAATTTGATAAAAAATGAATTAGCTTTTAAAATGTTTTATTCCACACAAACATAATATTTCTTAATTTTATAAATGTGATATATGAGAATCGCGATCATGATAAACTTCTATATGCAGACACTTTAAATGCATAGAAATCTAGTTTTAAATTATAATAATAATTTTGTAATAAAAAAAAGCAAATATACAAGTATTCATAAGGCCTTTTGCAAGATAAAACTTCTTCTATTCACTTTTTGTTGCAAGAAAAGCACTTAATTTGCATGCACATATTTCTTTATTAATTAAAAATTGTTTATTCCTTAAAATTTGTACTTACCTAGCTTTTTCAAGTTAAAAACACGAAGTCACAATCTGCTTAGTAATCAATTTGTATACATCATTTTATAGAAAGCCCACAATCCTATGTTCTGCATTCATAACTTAAAAAATTGATTTTAAAAGAAAAGGCTATCATCAATATACTTTAACGAACAATAATACTATTAAGACATAGGGGACTTATTCATTACATTTCGGAAAAGAGAGTTTTAGAATAAAATACCAAATGTATCTTATATCTTACATTCAAATACATCACATTTTGAGAAATAAATAACAAATTTTACACAAGCACATGCATATATAATCTCAATAATATATCAACTAAACCAGATAAAAAAAATCTGTTTTTTTTTATATAATCTATATTTATATCAATTTTAAATATCTTTATAAATTCATAAAACAGATTAACGTAAAAAACTCCTATCAAGTAATAATAAATTAAATAAATATAACAGACAAGTTTAAGTGAAATATAAAATAAAATATCGAGAAATATTTATTTAAAAAATATTATCAATCGCTCGCAATATAAAAACATTTACTTCAATATTTTAAAAAGATTTTAAAAACTTGCCTTTGGGATATTTGTTTTTTAATATTTAAAATTTCTCTTATATGTTTCTAATAATTTCCCGACTTTTAGCAATGAAATGTTAGTGGTAGTTTTTCCTTATTAATTGTGCAACTTGCTTTTATTTTTTGGCTTACACTTAAAGCACCCTGGAAGAAAAACGGGTGAATCTTAAGAAATCCTAATAAAATATTAAATATGATAAAAACTGGAAAGAGGCAAATTTTGGTAAAATTTAAAAATTTATTGCATCAAAAACAATTGCAAACAGGTGCATTATTAAGACATTTGTAATTAGTTATAGTTTAAAAAAACTAATTTTTAGAAAAAAAATCTTTAATTATGTTAAAGGATTTTATGGTTCAAATTAAGAACAACTTTTATAAAATAAAATTTTTAAGAATCATAAAATTTTATTTGACAACTATATTATTTGCGTTGTAGTACATAACAAGATGGATAGTAGAAAAAAAGGATAAGATTTACTTACCATTATTAGAATTTACTCCAAAAATGCAGATGATATGAAACAGAGCAAATAAGCGTAAGAAGATAAGTAACATGAATTCAGTTTCAATTATAATCGTATGATTGCTTGTAATTTTTCTATATAACCAACCGCGTGATAAAACCCTACTAGGAGAATTGAATTGAATTATGAAGTTGATGATGGCTAATGACTTTTGAAGAAACCTTATTAAAGTCACTGTCATCTGTACAGTCATGTGGCGCCGCCCAGTGTTTAATTCGTTAAAACGTCTTGGTCTTATAGAAAAAAGAATACGACTTTTTTACATTAAAATAGAAACATAAGTATCCATAAAAATTCAACGAATTGTTAAGAGAAATAAACAGTTGCAACAATTTTGTTAAAATTATTTTATTCCTGTGTAACATTTATAAGTTTTACAATAGTTATTTAGTAAATATATCACAATACATTTAAGAAATCAGTAAAAAACAACAAATACCTAAAAATTATAAATTTGGGAACGGAAAATTAAGATTTCATTCAAATGCAGATTTTTCGTAGTGTGCTATTTGAATTTATGGGATTTTTAGGAATAAGATCTAATAAATATAATCGAATAAATCGAAGCCGGTGTTAAAAAAACTTACTAAGAACTGACAAAAGTGCATTTTCCTGTAAAGATAATCCGACTTCATTTGAAACAGTGCATGTATACTTTCCTTGGTCTTCTTTTTGCACATTTAAAATAGTAAGAAATCCATTGGCAATTATATATTTTCCACTATTGCTCAGATTTTCGACATTTTGAGAGTCACTACCTGAATAAAAAATAACAAAATATAAAACAAGACAAATAATAAAGAATAATGCAAATTATTTACTACGTAAAGTATTGAAATTCATTTGGCTTGAGTATAA